>ONZH01024222.1:0-82625 GCA_900303285.1 Rhinella marina
TCATCGCAATAAGGGAGAACGCATTGCACGCAGAGGAGACGGGGGTAGGAGGAGACGCAACGGAGCTACACAGTCAGACCACACTTTTGTCTGCTTCACGGTGGCAGTTGCAGGAGGGAGGATGAGGAGGAGGAGGACGACGTGGAGGTGGCTGTGGAAGAGGAGGAGGATGCTGGCGGCGAGGGTAGCAGTCAGGCTGTGCGCGTCCCATTGGTTCAGCGCGGATGGGGGCGGAGAGGAGGCGGAAGAGGAAGAGGAGGAAATGGCAAGTGATCCTTCTGGTGGGGCAGTGAGGTCATGCCTATTCAGAGTCTGGCACACATGGCTGACTTCATGCTGGGCTGCTTTTCCCGGACCACACGTGTTGTCCGGATAGTGGAGAACAAACTGTACTGGGTCTTCGCAATCCAAGTTGGACACGTGGCTGGAACTGTCCCTGTACGCCTTGGAGGTGCTTGCCTGCCCTGCCGCCAGCGTGCCTATCAGAAAGGGTGTTCCGCGCTGCCGACCGGGGCATTATCACCGATAAGCGCATGCCGCCTGTCAACCAGACAGTGCGACAGGCTGACGCTAATCAAAATGAACAGCAAGTGATTGACCCGGACTTTGCTTCTCCAACAGTGGAAAGCAGCCAAAAGTGAAGTGCCATGTGTATGAAAGTGCCATTTCCTCCTCCACCTCCTCCTCCTCCTCCTTAACCGCCGTAGAATTGGTCCGTAATCAGAAAAATTTTTATATTTATGGCTCACCTCTTGGGCCTCCACAAAATGCTTTAAGAGTCTCACCTCTTGGGCCTCACATAATTTTTAAGAGGTCTCACCTCTTGGGCCTGCGCAAAATGTTTACGAGTCTCACCTCTTGGGCCTCCACATAATTTTTAAGAGGTCTCCCCTCTTGGGCCTCCACATAATTTTTAATACGTCTCACCTCTTGGCCTCCACAAAATGTTTAACAGGTCTCACCTCTTGGCCTCCACATAATTTTTAACGGGTCTCACCTCTTGGGTCTCCACAAAATGTTTAACAGGTCTCACCTATTGGGCCTCCACATAATTTTAACGGGTCTCACCTCTTGGGTCTCCACAAAATGTTTAACAGGTCTCACTATTGGGCCTCCACATAATTTTTAACGGGTCTCACCTCTTGGGTCTCCACAAAATGTTTAACAGGTCTCACCTCTTGGCTCACAAAATGTTTTAACAGGTCTCCCCTCTTGGGCCTCCACATAATTTTTAATACGTCTCACCTCTTGGGCCTCCACAAAATGTTTAACAGGTCTCACCTCTTGGCCTCCACATAATTTTTAACGGGTCTCCCCTCTTGGGCCTCCAACATAATTTTTAATACGTCTCACCTCTTGGGCCTCCACAGAATCTTTAACAGGTCTCCCCTCTTGGGCCTCCACATAATTTTTAATACGTCTCACCTCTTGGGCCTCCACAAAATCTTTAACAGGTCTCACCTCTTGGGCCTCCACATAATTTGTAAGAGGTCTCACCTCTTGGGCCTCCACAAAATGTTTAAGAGGTCTCACCTCTTGGGCTCCACATAATTTTTAAGAGGTCTCACCTCTTGGGCCTCCACAAATCTTTAACAGGTCTCCCCTCTTGGGCCTCCACATAATTTTTAATACGTCTCACCTCTTGGGCCTCCACAAAATCTTTAACAGGTCTCACCTCTTGGGCCTCCACATAATTTTTAAGAGGTCTCACCTCTTGGGCCTCCACATAATTTTTAAGAGGTCTCACCTCTTGGGCCTCCACATAATTTTTACAGGTCTCCCCTCTTGGGCCTCCACATAATTTTTAATACGTCTTCACCTCTTGGGCCTCCACAAAATGTTTAACAGGTCTCACCTCTTGGGCCTCCACATAATTTTTAACGGGTCTCCCCTCTTGGGCCTCCACATAATTTTTAATACGTCTCACCTCTTGGGCCTCCACAGAATCTTTAACAGGTCTCCCCTCTTGGGCCTCCACATAATTTTTAATACGTCTCACCTCTTGGGCCTCCACAAAATCTTTAACAGGTCTCACCTCTTGGGCCTCCACATAATTTGTAAGAGGTCTCACCTCTTGGGCCTCCACAAAATGTTTAAGAGGTCTCACCTCTTGGGCCTCCACATAATTTTTAAGAGGTCTCACCTCTTGGGCCTCCACAAAATCTTTAACAGGTCTCCCCTCTTGGGCCTCCACATAATTTTTAATACGTCTCACCTCTTGGGCCTCCACAAAATCTTTAACAGGTCTCACCTCTTGGGCCTCCACATAATTTTTAAGAGGTCTCACCTCTTGGGCCTCCACATAATTTTTAAGAGGTCTCACCTCTTGGGCCTCCACATAATTTTTACAGGTCTCCCCTCTTGGGCCTCCACATAATTTTTAATACGTCTCACCTCTTGGGCCTCCACAAATGTTTAACAGGTCTCACCTCTTGGGCCTCCACATAATTTTTAACGGGTCTCCCCTCTTGGGCCTCCACATAATTTTTAATACGTCTCACCTCTTGGGCCTCCACAGAATCTTTAACAGGTCTCCCCTCTTGGGCCTCCACATAATTTTTAATACGTCTCACTCTTGGGCCTCCACAAAATCTTTAACAGGTCTCACCTCTTGGGCCTCACATAATTTGTAAGAGGTCTCACCTCTTGGGCCTCCACAAAATGTTTAAGAGGTCTCACCTCTTGGGCCTCCACATAATTTTTAAGAGGTCTCACCTCTTGGGCCTCCACAAAATCTTTAACAGGTCTCCCCTCTGGGCCTCCACATAATTTTTAATACGTCTCACCTCTTGGGCCTCCACAAAATCTTTAACAGGTCTCACCTCTTGGGCCTCCACATAATTTTTAAGAGGTCTCACCTCTTGGGCCTCCACATAATTTTTAAGAGGTCTCACCTCTTGGGCCTCCACATAATTTTTAAGAGGTCTCACCTCTTGGGCCTCCACATAATTTTTAACGGGTCTCCCCTCTTGGGCCTCCACATAATTTTTAATACGTCTCACCTCTTGGGCCTCCACAAAATGTTTAACAGGTCTCACCTCTTGGGCCTCCACATAATTTTTAAGAGGTCTCACCTCTTGGGCCTCCACATAATTTTTAAGAGGTGTCACCTCTTGGGCCGCCACAAAATTTTCCATGAGCCTCTGGCCAGCCCACGGCCTCTTCCTGCCTTTTGCGGTCCTACGCATCCCTCAACATCCCCACTGCTTTACCTGCTAGACATGACACTGGGCCAGGTCGGGTGACTGACATCTCAAGCGCCAACAATTTGGGCATTTTAAGGCTTCTGCATGTGTTTGAGTTGTTTTTACATTTTAAAGAAGACATGTCTGACCACATCTCACACACACAATGACAATTAGGGGTGGGGTCTATTTGCTTTCCCCCTTGCTTATGCCATCTGTGGTTGTCATAGGCAACGTGATTTTAAGGGGTGCAGAATTTTATCTTCTTTTTGTCTAGTTTGGCTTGGGGTCCATGGCAATGTAGAGGAAAGAAGGTTTCCTTGTATGGTCTCACTTTACAGAGAGGTTAGATTGTGTTTGGAGTGTATTGTTGAGAGGCTGTGATAGTGGCGTAATAGTGCGACTTGGGCGCGTTATATGCACCCAGACATGCTTCCCCTGCTGTCCCAGTTGCATTCCAGCAGTGTTGGCATCCTTTTCTGAGGTTCCAGGGTGGACTTGGTGACCTCCAAGTGGTCGAATTGAGATTTCCAAGTGGCGAGCATTTTTTTCCCATAGACTTTAATGGGATTCGATATCCGGTCGAATAGTCGAATTTCGCAGTCTATTCGAATCGAATTTCGAACTTTCGAATATTTCACTACTCGCTCATCTCTATTAATTAGTTTTTTGTTATTAGAGTACTCGATTAATCGTTGGATTAATTGATAGAATACTCGATTACAAAAATAGTCGATAGATGCAGCCCTAATCACCCGAAACAGCCACCTCCAACATGCAGCCTCATGTTAGTAACATCACCCCTGAACATTCAGTTCCATGATAATGACGTCCCTCCCTTCAGCCCTAACATACTGTCCCAGTTAAATAACTACAACTCCCAGCATTGCTCTGCCTCTCCCTTTACTTACCTCTCCTCATATAGCAGACCTCACCTCAGCTTCTTCTCCAGGACTTTTCCTCCTCTCTGCTGAGCACTCTCCTCTCCTGCATTGGTCACATGATGGTGACATCATCGCAGGTCCTTCTCAACCCCTGCCTTCTGCAATGATCACATTGCACACCTGTCTTGAGGTGTGTTAGATTCAATTGTATTGCTGCCCTGAGGACTGCAATACAGTTGTATCAGCCTGGCAGGCAGTACATTCGGGGCGGGCCCCAAATGTTTTAGCCTAGCAATGCCCCTGCTCAGAACAGGACCTGCGATCCAGCATGATGACGTTTCGCAGGTCCTGTTCTCCAGTTAGCAGCAAGTGTTCACAGTGGTGTGTTCAAATGTAGGAGGTGAGTTCTTTTTATTATTTTTCTTAACACAAAAGGGGAGGGGGAATGGGAGACAGAAGTTAAAGGTTGTACTAATGTGCCCTCCACAATGGAAGCGTCATTAGTAACAGGTCATATAGAAAAATAACAGTAATTATTATTGCCGGAACAAAAAAGACACCTGCCGGGTGGCAACCCTAGCCCGAACGTATATGTCTATGGGTGCATCAACTGTGTACTAGTTTTACCTAGGGTGTCCCTTTAAAGAGGACCTCCAATCTGTCTAGTAAATAATTGTATTCACTATGAAACAACTATGTTAAAACATTTTTTCTTGTAACCCTTGTGTGCCATTCCTCTATTATTCCTACCAATCAATACATTGACAAGTGGGTGCTACCATAGGCACAGAATTAGGGGTATTAGCGGAATGGGGAGTTGGTGTAAGCTGGTAAAAGTTAGGGAGGGTGCTCAAGATGTCTGAGCAGCATACTCAAATTCTGTCTACAAGAAGTCTTCATGGTGGTCTGAGATGGGAAAGTGAAAAACTACACTCAATTGACTTTGCTTTTGGGGCCCTCTTTTTTACTTTTGCACAGAGTGATATAGACTCCCCCCTCCACCCCCTTCCTATTTTGAGATTGAGTGCCGTGAGTCCTTAACAATGTATGAAACAAATTAAGAGGTTTTATCCAAAAACTCCCCAGTTCAGTAATGCAATTTATTTTGCCACTAGAGGGAGCTCTTTGCATACTGATTTATTAATAAGAGGTTCTGCAGGGGGAAATGCATAAATTCATACTCAATTGACTCCTGCAGATGGTGGCTGCACGCAGACTGAGTGTTATCATTTAACTCGATGGTTGTATGTAGGGAATCAGACCCCTTAAAATGTGTGATGCAGTACAAGCAGAAATCTGACAAAAGTGAGGGGCAGGGATGGAAAGAGTGGAATTCTGCCATAAGCACCAATGCACTTGCAAAACTAGCATTTGCCCCTGAGATCATCAGTGAATTTAGGGCTACACCACGTTGCATGTATACAGCTTCAGCAATGGTATGCATGGATCATTCCTTTTACATTACAGCTAAATGCACTCTAGGCGGCTGTGAAAATATTGTTCAGCATTCTCTATAGAGATGATACATGCTGACAATTCCTCACAAAGTGGTGATCAGCGACTGGCATGATAGACAGGTCAGTGACCTCTATTTTCACAGCTGCACGAGAAGTTGGTCTGATCAGCAGTGGTTGTTGCCCCTCGACTGTTACTCCGCAGGAGCTTCCGTGCAGCTGCAGTTAACATTTACTGGAAAGTATTACTTAGCAGATTAAGAAACTGTCGAGTCACTTATACCAGTACTGAGGAGGATTCAGAAATACAGATTTGCATCCATATCACAGGGGGCAGTATCCATAGTTATAGTGGAAGACCTCTTTAAAGACAGTCTATCCCTCTGGAATGACTTACGTGTCTGTGCATTACACAGTCAGCTTTTTGGTTTCAATAGGAACCATGTAATTTTATTTTATTTTTTTTAAAAGCCCGAGGAGTGTGCTTACAAAAACCAAGTGCAACAAAATCGTGCAGCGTGCCACACAAAAAAGTGCCCAAGGCTACAGTCCATCGCAGGCCCTCTTCCAAAGAAGAAGGGACCCCCCAGAACCTTCCTCATTCCTCCGGGCCAGAAGGCACCTGCAAGGGACTCGGACAAAGTGGTGACTCCCAGCCAAAGCCGAGGGTACACCCCGTCTGTGCTCCAGCTTTCTCTCCCAGGCGCCATCCTGGGTGAGTCGGCACGGAGCTCAACAACTAGGCTGGTCTCCCCCCGGAAGAGGAGACCATGGGGTTTGCAGGGGAGTGCGGAACCGGGATGGCCACACACACTCCCCCTAGACCTCAAGGGGGGTACCCATAAGGGCGCCGTAACCCTTGAAAATCTATGAACACAAAACGTGAACTGTGAACACACAGTGACATAAAAAAGTAAATAAATAGTGAATGAGTGCCCAAATAAGGCCCGGTCATTCAGCCGGAATAAAAATTCCTCTTTTGTTCGGCAAAGGCAAGCCAAAGCCGGGCAAAGAGAGGTGCGTGCGCTCAAAAGTAAGAAAGGAAGTGCTGTGCAAATGTGTCGTGAATCTCAGTGGGCTCCCACCCCCAGTGAGTTCAGGCACCCCAGGGTCACCACTCCTGGGGCACTTCTGCACCTCGGAACCATGTAATACTTCATTTACCCTGTGGTGGCACTTGAACATTTGATGCCAGGTTCTCCAGAGATGACACCTGATCATTGAAGGTTCCAGCCATGGGATGCCCTGTGATTGGCTTATTCGAGCAGCCCGTTTAATCCTGTATATATAAACAAGACACCTATTCCTGGCTCCGAAATTGTCCGCCCTACATCCATTGTGTTTATATTGGTTTACACATTCACTAAGTGATGTGCTTATGTTAATATAGGAAGAATTAACAAACCATGTGTTTTGAGGAATCCTTGTGCATACATCACGAGTAACAGGGAAAAAACAATGGGGTTTGGTCATAACAACCAATCACAATTTCATGTAGAGCGTAATGTCAATTAATCCTGCAGGGGAGAAATAGATTCTAAAAAAATGCATGTGACAAGAGTACGGCTCAAAGTAGAGTTCCTCTTTCTTAGTTACTTAGGTACTGATTCATTATAAACAGTATATTCTTCATTTATGAGATTTCCCTTTGGATTTACATAAATTTTTTTTTGTAACTAAATTATCTTAGTGACTGACGTCACCATTATTTTTCTGTTCCTCTGACCCGTCAGAAGAACAGAAAAATAAAGAAAAACAGAGATCCCATAAAAAAAAAAAAAAAACACAAAAACCCCCCCCGGATCCTGTGCATCGGGAGTACTGCATGCAATCCTTTTTTAATGCCTAAAAAAAAGGGTCACTGACGGAAATGGCTCAATTGGGTGCACAGGATCTGTTTTTTTGTTTGTTTGTTTATTTATTTTTCTGTTCTTCTGATGGATCAGAACAGAGGAACATTGATGTGAGCTCCATCAGAAAGAAATAAGTATTTCTTACCTGAGAAGGTCTATGTCCAGGTAGGACAAGGATCCAGTTTGGGAAAAAGATATTTTTAACACTGTCTTACTAGTGAACACAGATATTAGAAGTCTCAGAATCACAAACTTTTATCTTTTTGGCACAGGTCAACACAACAACAGGTTAATAAAAGAGTAAATATTTGATTAGCATAATTGATATCACATTTTTTAATTAATCAACAATGCTATATTGGCATACAAAGTTAATCCTCTGTGAGCTCTGGATATTAAAAAAGTATGATCCCAATGATTCACTGATAGGAAGCACAGATCTAGAACATGGTAAGGCTACTTTCACACTAGCGGCAGCACGGATCCGGCGGGTGAAGGGTCCCGCCGGATGCGTGCTGCCGCAGGTGCAGGCGTGGGGCCAGAGCGCATACAGTGTCTCACTGTCTCTTACCTGTCCCAGCAGCTCCGGACACCACAGGAGGAGGAGGACGGTGCGCACAATGGAAGGGAAGAGAAGATTACCCACAGCGCCCCCTGCTGGAGGGAGGAGAACTGTGGGAAAAGTGCAAGGTGACAGATCCGTCATGAACTCCACTGAAAGTCAATGGAGGATGGATCCGTTTACTATTGTGACACACCGAACAGATCCGTCCCCATCTGGATCCGTCTTGGTGCGGATGCCCAGACCGGAGAGCAAACCGCAGCATGTTGCGGTTTGCTCTCCGGTCTGGAGACTGAAGAGAACTGAACGGAATGCTTTTAGGAGCATTCCGTTCTCTTCAGTTCAGTTTTGTCCCCATTGACAATGAATGGGGACAAAACTGAAGCATTTATTCCGGTATTGAGCCCCTATGACGGAGCTCAATACCGAAATTTGTAAACGCTAGTGTGAAAGTACCCTAAGTAATTGAAACAAACGGTTGCAGAATTTTAAGGGCAAGTTCACACATAGTTTTTTGGTGCTGATTATGGAGCGTTTCTGCCTCAAAATCAGCTCAAAACACCTTAAAAACAGCCTCCCATTCATGTCAGTGGGAAGCACCACTTTTTTTTACATGTGTAAAAACAAGCATGGAAAAAAAGAAGCAGCATGCTCCATATTGGTGCAGAATTAGCGCTGGAAGGAAGCTAGGAAGCTTTTAAAAACAGCTCCATTTAAGTCCATGCGTTTTTTGTGCGTTTTCCACAAAAAGATATGTCAAAAACCATATAAAAAGCGTGCTGAAAAAAACATGCAGATTCCGCGCTGATTTTTTTTAAGTGTGTTTTTCAAAATCACTCATGTCAACTGGTCAGAGTTCCATTTTTCTAATACAGAGATCCAAATACACATGATTGCACAGTCATACAGTAGAGTTAAAGGGGTTGTCCCATCTTGCTGTGGAAATGGTAAGATGGGACACCCCTTTAACTCTATGACTGCGCAAGCATGGGTATTTGGAGCTCTGTATCAGAAAAATGGAACTCTGACCCCTGTAAAGATAGCTCCAGCCCCAGGTTCCCTGGCTTACAGAAGCAGCCAAGCAAGCCATTATGGAGAGATGGGACAACCCTTTTAAAGTGCACCTGTCAAAGTGGTCAACCTTACTATCCAGACGAGAGAGAGGGTCTCATAAATGTGGCAATAACCCCTTTTTTAATGGTCACGCTTTACCTTCATTATCTGGGCATCACTATAGGAATAGAATCTCATTCGCACAAGATATCATCGCCTCCTTGTTACATATTGATTTTTTAAAAAAAATTTTGTTATATGTGGTCCCCTGATGAACTGACCTCAGGGAACGGTTCAGAGAAACGCGTCGGGACAAAGTTTTCTTTCCTGGGACATATGGTATGTGCTCCTTTTATTTCCACTGGTGATCAATATCAGGATGCCACTGGTCTTGGTCTTTGTGGGAGCAGATATGTACTGTGCGATTATTATTTTATTATTTTCTGATACATATCTGACTAATGATAATCTTTGACTGTAGTCATAGGTCTCTTCTGGCAGTATATATCCCAGTCATAGGTCTCTTCTGGCAGTATATATCCCTATGTCAGGGACATATAGGGTTTATTAGGAGGTTCCTGACACGGGATCGCCCCTATAGGGGCAGCCATTCCATTTTTGGTAGGCTGGGCCCATAGTTTAGTAGGGCAATTGTGAGGGAGAGTTATCATTTTCTTTCTAGTCCAGCCGAGCCTTATTAGCTCAGTTTTATGAGCACAATATGGGTGTATTTTAATGATCATCAGTAAAGGTTACGTTTTACACTGGTGAAGGTACTCTGTGATTATAAACCAGACGGACTGTCTGGTAGCATTGATCATGTTGAGTAAAATGATACCTTTTTTCTGTAGGTTGCAGCAGAGATATCTTTGTTTTGATATGAATGCAGAAGACCAGTTTTGAACACCAAGGGGCTGGCCTAAGCCCTTGGAGTAACACTTACACAATGCCCTTGTGGTCTGTGCACTCCGCTTTCCCTTTTGACTGACAGGCATCCCCAGGTGGCCCGGCTTAGGGAAACAACCGAGCAAGCTGGAGCTCCACTGTTTCTGTAACTATCATTATGGACGGAGGAAAAACTTCATTAAATAGCATCGGTCAGCATGATAAATCCTACTGAACCAAGCATATTGCCTGATAGGGTTGAACTTATTGAGTAAATTGATACCTTTCTTGTTTCTGTAGGTTGCACTGCAGCACAGATATCTTCATTTTTATATGAATGCAGCTGAGCAGTTTTGAGCGCCAAGGCTCTGGCCTGAGCCATTGGAGCACTGTTTACACCGCTGTTCTCTGTGCACTCCCTTTTGATTGATAGGCATCCACATACAGCAGTAGAGCCATTGAACAATTTGGTCATATGAAGCTCCCAGTGAACAAAACATATACATGTGAATTATCTTAAGTTCATATTCACTGTATGGACTATGTGCAAACGACTGCTGCTTATACAGACTTCTGTGGGCTCACACATGCTCCAAGTCGGCTCAGTGACCTGACGCTTGCGCAGTGGAGCAGATGCTGCTTCCCAAGCTCATCTGCTCAAAATTGATGATCCCAATTTGAATTACGGGCATAATTTTCCTGTTTTTTTCATGTGGTTTTTGGGACAGTTAGGGCTATACAGGTTTAGGGACGGGGACAGGGGTCACCTACCATCCAGGTGCTCCCCTGGGCTGAGCCGAGATCAGGGCCATTGTAGGGCCAGACATCCCCCCCCCCCACCTCCCTTTCCCGAATTGCCCAATTGTCACTGCTTTGTATATTTTCTTTTGTAAATTCACAGACATGTGGTAGTACTATTACGTATACGTTTTAATCAAAATTATTAAAAGTGATGTTTTAATGGTTTTTGCTCACTAAGTTGTATTCGTACTTCACAATATTCAAATGAACGGTAGGAACTAGGAAGCTGTAATTACCCTGCGTTGCAAATACTATGTAGATGGTGTACAGGTAAATGAAAAGACTACAGCTCTTGCACAAGGGCCACAGACCCTTCAAACTGCTGTCAAGTGTTGGACCCCTTTCAATGTATTAATGGCCAATCCTGAAGTTAGACCATCAATACTGTGAATACAGAACCCATTTATTGATGAAATTTTGGTTGCCTTCAACCATCATTAGAAGGAGTCACCATCAAGTTCAATTCTAAATGTATAAATCCAAAAGTAGTGAGCTCCACCTAGTGGCAACAGCCATCAGCCAGAATTTTATTATTTCACTCTATGGAGGAGATTTATAAAGACTGGTGTCCCCTATGCCAGTCTTGATCCCTGCGTATTGAGGTGACATGCATTTCAATTATTAGGGAGGCAGATGCTTCTTAATAAATTGAGTGCATCTCTTCAACTCCAGCTTGCAGCTGACATAGATTTGTGTTATAATTTACAACAGTTTCTGGTGTAAATTCCAGTATTTCCGGTGGGCATCGGAGCCCCTGCCCCTCCACTAAGCCCTGTCCCTTTCACCACCACTTTGAAGCACTAAAAGTTGCTAATATGGCATGAACCATCATTTGCAACTTTTTAACACCACTTTTGTGGCATGAAATGAATGAACACAACCTTCTGGACATTCTCTATTCATACCAGAAGTGAAAATGCACACTCTGCTGGTCTCTTCTGGGAATCATTATGTCAATCATGTGGTTTGTCATCTGAGCTCCCACAATGCATCAGTGAAATTTAGTTTTGTATCTGAATGGAGTTCTGTTGAAGTAGGTTAAATATGAGAAGAGGCTCGCAGATATGCAATTGCACCATGGCACGGGGCTTGAATTGTTAATACAGCAGTTACACATTAACGCAGCACTTGTTCAACAATCTTTTAGGCAAACAGTACATGGGAAAGGCTTGTACATGTGAGAGATCAGGAAATTAGATTATTGTTTGGATTTACAAAGAGGCCCAGTCGAGAGGGACACATGACCCAGGTCTTCTGCCCAATGTCCCAGGTGTCCTATAAAAAAATGTTTTAAAAATTCCTTAAAGGCATTGTACAAGGTGATAAAAACATGGCTGCTTTCTCTCAGAAACAGAACCACACCTATCCATAGGTTGTGTCTGGTATTGTAGCTTAGTAACCCCAGTAAAGCATAGTATTCTAAGGCCTACTGTACACGGCCATAGACGTTTTGGCGGTTCAGCAAAATACAGGTCCATAAAATAAGGATACAAGGCATGTGCATTCCATATTTTGTGGATTGGTATGACTGCTCGGAGCTTCCACACTTCACCTTATTTAATCCTACCTGTCCACTATAATAAATAAATCACGCGGACAACCAAATAACCTTTTAATGGTGGGAACAAGGCCACAGCTTTTATTTATTATTGCATACCACTTAAAGGTCGTAAACCACCACGAGGTCGAAATACCTCAACCCACAAAGGTCAAGGATAGAGACGCTCCGTGGCACCAAAACTTCAGAACCGCCCGCTGTGACTGTAACCACGTGTATCCAAAACCATCCCATCTGAGTCCTCCTCCAGTTACCATCCATATTTTTCATTTATAAACTTTTTTTTTTTTTTTTGAAACAACATCCACCAAAAACCATAAGAGAAACAAACAGGGAAGGGAGGGAGGGAAAAACCGCTCTTACCAAATCCCAGGGACAAAGAGGCCGAACCCAAGGGGGAGGGCCCTTAAATCAACCTAGCTCCACTGCATCCTGGGAAAAACCGCCCCTCCTGACATTAACTCCCGCATCTCCGCAACATAGTGGACCTCCTCCTCTCCAACCCAATAACCTCGCCCATAAACCAACCCGTGCAGTCAGGAGGCTCCCCGCTTATACAGCGCGGCCCCCTTCAGTCTTGCCCTCTGTTAGAACTGCCTATTCTTGTCCGCAAAACGGACAAGAATAGGACATGTTCCATCTTTATAGCACACTGTGTGCTGCCTGCATCTTTTGTGACCATATTGAAATGAATGGGTCCACAAAAAATCTGTGGGGGTTCGACACTACACATTTCTGGTCAGGCTCGGACTGGCCCACAGGGGTACAGGTGGATCCCTCGGAGGGCCCCTGAGCAAGGTGGGCCTCTTGTCATCCACTTCCTGCACAAGTGACACATAACACAGTAAACTTACTGGAATACATATAGATAGGCAGTGTACAGTCATGGCCAAAAGTTTTGAGAATGATACAAATATTAATTTTTACAAAGTCTACTGCTTCAGTTTTTATAATGGCAATTTGCATATACTCCAGAATGTTATAAAGAGTGATCAGCTTAACAGCAATTACTTGCAAAGTCAATATTTGCCTAGAAAATGAACTTTATCCCCCAAAACACATTTCAACATCATTGCAGCCCTGCCTTAAAAGGACCAGCTAACATCGTTTCAGTGATTGCTCCATTAACACAGGTGTGGGTGTTGATGAGGACAGGGCTGGAGATCAATCTGTCATGATTAAGTAAGAATGACACCACTGGACACTTTAAAAGGAGGCTGGTGTTTGGCATCATTGTTTCTCTTCTGTTAACCATGGTTATCTCTAAAGAAACACGTGCAGTCATCATTGCACTGCACAAAAATGGCCTAACAGGGAAGAGTATCGCAGCTAGAAAGATTGCACCTCAGTCAACAATCTATCGCATCATCAAAAACTTCAAGGAGAGAGGTTCCATTGTTGCCAAAAAGGCTCCAGGGCGCCCAAGAAAGACCAGCAAGCACCAGGACCGTCTCTTAAAAGTGTTTCAGCTGCGGGATCGGGCTACAGCAGTGCAGAGCTTGCTCAGGAATGGCAGCAGGCAGGTGTGAGTGCATCTGCAGGCACTGTGAGGCGGAGACTCTTGGAGCAAGGCCTGGTCTCAAGGAGGGCAGCAAAGAAGCCACTTCTCTCCAGAAAAAAACATCAGGGACAGACTGGTATTCTGCAAAAGGTACAGGGAGTGGACTGCTGAGGACTGGGGTAAAGTCATTTTCTCTGATGAATCCCCTTTTTGATTGTTTGGGACATCTGGAAAACAGCTTATTCGGAGAAGACGAGGTGAGCGCTACCACCAGTCTTGTATCATGCCAACTGTAAAGCATCCTGAAACCATTCATGTGTGGGGTTGCTTCTCAGCCAAGGGAATCGGCTCTCTCACAGTCTTGCCTAAAAACACAGCCATGAATAAAGAATGGTACCAGAATGTCCTCCGAGAGCAACTTCTCCCAACCGTCCAAGAGCAGTTTGGCGATCAACAATGCCTTTTCCAGCATGATGGAGCACCTTGCCATAAAGCAAAGGTGATAACTAAATGGCTCAGGGAACAAAACATAGAGATTTTGGGTCCATGGCCTGGAAACTCCCCAGATCTTAATCCCATTGAGAACTTGTGGTCAATCATCAAGAGACGGGTGGACAAACAAAAACCTACAAATTCTGACAAAATGCAAGCATTGATTGTGCAAGAATGGATTGCTATCAGTCAGGATTTGGTCCAGAAGTTGATTGAGAGCATGCCAGGGAGAATTGCAGAGGTCCTGAAGAAGAAGGGTCAACACTGCAAATATTGACTTGCTGCATTAACTCATTCTAACTGTCAATATAAGCTTTTGTTACTCATAATATGATTGCAATTATATTTCTGTATGTGATAAAAACATCTGGCAAACACACATAAAAACCAGAGGGCAGCAGATCATGTGAAAATATAATATTTGTGTCATTCTCAAAACTTTTGGCCATGACTGTACAGAACCTCAACCATCCTCTATGAAGAGGTAATATTTGGATGTATCCGTTTACATCTCTAGACAGCCCAGTCCGACACTGTCCCTGGTGACCGGCTGTTTTGGGGTAGCTATGGAGCTGGAACCACTAAGCTCAGTCTAATGTGCAGTGGACAGATCTGGTGAGTGCTCCTCCTCTTTATTTCAATGGCAGTAGCGCTGCAGTAACCAGCTCCGTACACTACACAGTAGACAGAACAGTGTAGTTTCGGTGGAGATGCTACTGCAGAACACCCAATCTGACCTCTGTGATCAAATATTGATGGCCTATCCTGACCTTGAAAACTCTTTAATGCTAGGCTGATATTGATGTATTTGGTATTCTGAAGCCTCGCAAGGTTTCCTTGACTTGAGAACATTACTCTAGTTAAGAATCAGAAGAGGACATGAATGTCACTTGACCCAATTATGGTTAGCTTGCTAAATGTTGTACATAGCTATTCATACACCTCTAATAAAGGGTTTTTACCTCATGAGCTCCATATACAAGGAATTTTTGTGGATGTCTTGTACTTTTCACACTTTTATGTCGACACATGTTAATTTTGGCTCAACACAAACATTATAAGTAAAGTAAATAATCATTTCATGCCAGCCTCAGTTATAATAACTGGTTATATTTAACCAAGGCAGCATGTGACAAATCTGCTTAGACTTGCATGGCCTGTGGTGAATAGGGGAACATGTGGCATGGGGTCTATATACACCCCAAAATAGCAAATATCTTCCCAGCATGCTCAGCTCATACCCACTTCACGTTAAGTCCATGTTATTATGATTATTATAGGTCTATCTTGTCAGTAATGAGGATGACTGCTCTCAGATCCCCAAATACTCATTACTCCAGACAACAAGGCAGTCACAGAATGATTTCACAGCACTTGATACCACCAGAGATTGTTGCATCCTCTTTCTAGGGTTTAGAATCACTGACTTCCTCCCCGTGCACCACCCAATGACTAGACCCGTAACGCCATTGGCAAAATGTCCCCTATACTTTCCCACATACCATAGCATTGTTTCTCAATGTTTGCTACCAAGGACCTTCTAGTTAGGGCCAGATACTAGGGAGGGCACTAAAGACACATGTCCCAGACCTCCAATGTCTGGATCTTATGGTACTTATATTTAGAGCCCTACACATCAGGCCTATACTTTGAGAGATATTAACCATGTTGCACTATAATTTTCATGGAAAATATGGAATTACTAAATAAATATAAACACGGGCAGCATGGTGGCTCAGTGGTTACCACTGATGCCTTGCAGCCCTGGGGTCCTGGGTTTGAATCTGACCAACATCTATATGGAGTTTGTTTGTTCTCCCTGTGTTTGTGTGGGTTTCCTCCAGGTATCAATAAAAGCTCCTGACGTGCTCACCACATTTCTTCCAAATATAATGTGCTTATTGCTCCTCACACTGAAGAAACTGTTGGGTATGGCAAGTAATATTCAAGGATGACATGACAACTTCAGCAGTCAAATCCAAGGCTTTTATATCATATTAAAAACAGGTACATGGTCTCCATTCTACGTGTTTTGAAACTAACTTTTTCTTGTTCACGGCTAAGAGAGACCCACGATACATCTGGTTTAAAAACAAGACCAATCACCAGTGTTATAAGGAAACAACCTCTGAGTGAAAGAGAAGACATGGAAATGGAATTATCTTCCACATATATAAATCTGCATGAATAATAGGCTTGAATAGGCTTGTTCAGTAAATATACAATGTCACTTTTTAATTGAGCCGAGTGTAGACTGGAACGTGTAGAGATCATGTACCTGTTTTTAACATGATATGAATAAAGGCTTGGATCTTACTGCTGAAGTCTTCATCCTAGAATATTTCATCTGGCTACTCTCCTTTCCTCCCATACTCCAAAAAATACATAAATAGGCAAATTGGCTTCCTGCAAAATTGACCATAGTTTGTATTGTGTGTTCAGGTCGAGTGCTTTACATGGCAGCCACTAACTTCTTATGGAGTCATCCCAGTCATACAACCATCCCAGCTTCGTGAGTCCCAGTGAGAAAAGCAGATTAGGAATGGTTGTAATTGTCAACCTACCACTATATAGTGGCCATCTGGAGCTGCAGAATGACACTTACTGGCAGCAGCAGGATGAGAAGTTTGTTAGGAAATTTGGAGATATGCTAGAAAAGTGAGAAACCAAAGATACCTGCTTAGCAAACTCTGCAGATGTGAATGTTGTCTGGGAGAAGTCACTAGAATTCACTATTCATATGTCAGGGCCAACATCAGGGCAATACTGGTGGAATTCCTCCCAGAGGCCCGATGAGGATCCTAAATATGGTGGAGAGGCTGCTGGGAGCGCCAGGTAGGAGCTTTTAAACACTCGTTTTCACTTGAGAGAGACTCCTTACTCCAGCCGCAGAAGAAAGTAGAAAGTGGAGGGCGAGAGATAATACGGTTGATAGGAACTTACGGTAGTCAACATGATAGAGTAATGAACATCTTGCGAAGATTCTGGGAAGTTCTTTTGATGGACCCAGATGTAAGGGAAGTACTGTCTAGTGTTGATCGAGCACCAAAGTGCTCGGGTGCTCTGGTAGAACACTTGGTGATGCTCGAGTGCTCTACAGAGAACTCGAGCACAATGTAAGTCAATGGGAGAAGACCAGGCACCCCCTGCTCGGATGAGTGGAGGGTGTTGGGTTCCTAGGAAAAGGTCAGAATCGCAAATTCTCCTCTTTCACTCGTTAAAGTACGCTAATTAACTGAATTTGTACGCATTAGCGTTCAATGCGTAGCATTAGCATACAAATTCGTACGCATTAGCGTTCAATGCGTAGCATTAACATACAAATTTGTAAGCATTAGCGTACAATGCGTAGCATTAGCATACAAATTTGTACGCATTAGCGTACAATGCGTAGCATTAGCATACAAATTCGTATGCATTAGCATACTCGAGCATCGCACTCGAGTACACTCGGTGTTCGGCCGAACACCGAGCGGACCCGAGCATAGCATGCTCGCTCAACACTAGTACTGTCCTCACATCCCTCAGTAACCTTTAAAAAGGGCAGAGATCAACTCAACATAGTATGTATCAAAGACCGGCATTGGGGGGTACTTGTTGGATCAAAAACCGCTAGGAACATTTAGGTGTGGAGGATACATTGCCTGTTCATACATTTTAAAATCAAAGAAGTTCGTTAGCGTGGCAACGGGTACTGAATACCTCATGACAGATTTCGTGAACTGCAAGACCCAAGGTGTGGTTAATCTATGCACTTGCAGCTGCCCTTTATTTATGTAGGAAAAACTAAGAGAGAATTTAGAAGAAGGATTGGTGACCACCTGGGGGACATCACCCATAAGAGAGATACGGCTTTAGCCAGACATGTTTAGGAATTTCATAATGGAGAACCAGGTTGCTTGAAATTCCAGGTAGTGGAAGTGGTACTTCAGTCCCCCAGAAAGGGTGACTGGAATAGACGTATCCTGCAGAAAGAAGCCCATGGATTCACAGACTACAAACTGTGAATCCATCAGGCCTTAATGAACAACTTACTTTTGGATGCTTCATATCAGATCCATGAATAGTGACAGATGGGACCTAGAAAGAAACCTGTTGTGACCTTATCTAGATAGGGTGGTCCACAGCCAATATTTTTCATTGGTTTATTGACATCCTTGATACTCCTGCACATTATGTAAATGATGTTGGAAGGAGAAAACTTGACATACATAACTCCCCGAGTAAATTGTGCTCTAAAGATCCCCATTTGGCCAATATACCAAATGCAAGAAATTGGCCGGACACAAACTCAGCATGCAGCAGTTTGTGTCCCGCTGATTCTCGGCATTTTTGCCAGATTGTGGCCAGATCTCTGCAGGACCCCATTATAGTTAATGGGGCCAGCGGGCATTCTGCATCCAGTAGTGCTGGAGCCGGTGAATTCCAGAAGGCTGTTCTCTGCTGGACCAGCCTGCCAGAATCACTAACTCAAATGTGAAAGTAGCCTAATACAGCGCCCCATACCTCGTACATCCAGTGACGTCTTCTTAGATGTAGATGTTCTCTTTCCTCATCTTCTCCTTTCAGACCAGACCGCCATGATGATTTCTTCCAGCCATCTCTTCTCTCTGTGGAGTTTGGCAAATAGACATCTTAGTTTCCTACTTTTCGATCATTCTCCCACCCTGTACCCAGGAAATAGTGTCCCTGACACTAAATTATAACCAAAATGTTCCCCAAAAATAACTGTGCTAAGCTGATACTGTGCCCCCCACCGTAATAGTGCTCCCCAAAGTCCCACCAATAGAAATAATTAGTGCCCCCGGCCAGCCAATGCCCCCTACTGTGTGCCCAAAAAACCCTCTTAGTGCCCCTATACAATGACCCCAATAGTGCTCCTGTCCCCCTCCTTCTCCATAGTGCCCCCATGTCTGCCAGTATATAAGATAGGGCTCCCATAGTGCTCTTCCCCCTCCATAGTGCCCTCATGTGTGCCAGTGTATAAGATAGGACTCCCAGTAGATGCCCTCATAGTGCTCCTCTCCCCTCCTTCTCCATAGTATCCCCCATGTGTGCCAGTATACAAGATAGGGCCCCCATAGTGTCCCCATGTGAACCAGTATATATGATAGGGCCCCCCATAGTGCCCCTCCTTCTCCATAGTGCCAATATATATATATATATATATATATACAGTACAGACCAAAAGTTTGGACACACCTTCTCATTCAAAGAGTTTTCTGTATTTTCATGACTATGAAAATTGTAGATTCACACTGAAGGCATCAAAACTATGAATTAACACATGTGGAATTATATACTTAAAAAAGTGTGAAACAACTGTAAATATGTCTTATATTCTAGGTTCTTCAAAGTAGCCACCTTTTGCTTTGATTACTGCTTTGCACACTCTTAGCATTCTCTTGATAAGCTTCAAGAGGTAGTCACCTGAAATGGTTTTCACTTCAAAGGTGTGCCCTGTCAGTGGGATTTCTTGCCTTATAAATGGGGTTGGGACAATGAGTTGTGTTGGGCAGAAGTCAGGTGGATACACAGCTGATAGTCCTACTGAATAGACTGTTAGAATTTGTATTGTGGCAAGAAAAAAGCAGCTAAGTAAAGAAAAACGAGTGGCCATCATTACTTTAAGAAATGAAGGTCAGTCAGTCCGAAAAATTGGGAAAACTTTGAAAGTGTCCCCAAGTGCAGTCGCAAAAACCATCAAGCGCTACAAAGAAACTGGCTCACATGAGGACCGCCCCAGGAAAGGAAGACCAAGAGTCCCCTCTGCTGCGGAGGATAAGTTCATCCGAGTCACCAGCCTCAGAAATCACAGGTTAACAGCAGCTCAGATTAGAGACCAGGTCAATGCCACACAGAGTTCTAGCAGCAAACACATCTCTACAACAACTGTTAAGAGGAGACTGTGTGCAGAAGGCCTTCATGGTAAAATAGATGCTAGGAGACCACTGCTAAGGACAGGCAACATGCAGAAGAGACTTGTTTGGGCTAAAGAACACAAGGAATGGCCATTAGACCAGTGGAAATCTGTACTTTGGTCTGATGAGTCCAAATTTGAGATCTTTGGTTCCAACCACCGTGTCTTTGTGCAACGCAGAAAAGGTGAACGGATGGACTCTACATGCTTGGTTCCCACCGTGAAGCATGGAGGAGGAGGTGTGATGGTGTGGGGGTGCTTTGCTGTTGACATTGTTGGGGATTTATTCAAAATTGAAGGCATACTGAACCAGCATGGCTACCACAGCATTTTGCAGCGGCATGCTATTCCATCCGGTTTGCGTTTAGTTGGACCATCATTTATTTATACCTCCAGGCTGTGTAAGGGCTATTTGACCAAGAAGGAGAGTGATGGGGTGCTACGCCAGATGACCTGGCCTCCACAGTCACCAGACCTGAACCCAATCGAGATGGTTTGGGGTGAGCTGGACCTCCTTCAAGACTGTTGGAATACCATTTCAGGTGACTACCTCTTGAAGTTCATCAAGAGAATGCCAAGAGTGTGCAAAGCAGTAATCAAAGCAAAAGGTGGCTACTTTGAAGAACCTAAAATATAAGACATTTTCAGTTGCTTCACACTTTTTTGTTTAGTATATAATTCCACATGTGTTAATTCATAGTTTTGATGCCTTCAGTGTGAATCTACAATTTTCATAGTCATGAAAATACAGAAAACTCTTTGAATGAGAAGGTGTGTCCAAACCTCTGGTCTGTACTGTATATATATAGGGCCCCCCATAGTGGTCCTCCTCCTCCAGAGTGCCCCCCATAGTGCTCCTCCTCCTCCTCCATAGTGCCCCCATGTGAGCCAGTATATATGATAGGACCCCATAGTGCCAGTATATATATATATATAAAGGGCCCCCCATAGTGCTCCTCCTTCATAGTGCCCCCATTGTGCTCCTCCTCCATAGTACCCCCATTGTGCTCCTCCTCCATAGCGCCCCCATTGTGCTCCTCCTCGATAGTACCCCCATTGTGCTCCACCTCCATAGTGCCCCCATAGTGCTCTTCCTCCATAGTGCCCCCATAGTGCTCCTCCTCCATAGTGCCTCCATAGTGCCCCCATTGTGCTCCTCCTCCATAGTGCCCCCATTGTGCTCCTCCTCCATAGTGCCCCCATTGTGCTCCTCCTCCATAGTGCCCCCATAGTGATCCTCCTACATAGTGCCCTCCATAGTGCCCCCATTGTGCTTCTCCTCCATAGTGCCCTCCATAGTGCCCCCATTGTGCTCCTCCTCCATAGTGCCCTCATAGTGTTCCTCCTCCATAGTGCCCCATTGTTCTCCTCCTCCATAGTGCTCCTCCTCCATAGTGGCCCCCATAGTGCTCCTCCCCCATACTGCCCCCAATGTGTGCCAGATAGTTCATTTAACAGAGCTTAAATGAAAAAAATAAACACTTATACTTACCTCCTTGCCTCTTTCAGCGACGCGATGCAGGGCTCTTCCGGCCTGTGTCCCGTGCTGTACGGCTCCGCCTGTGCCGGCCTCTGATAGGCTACAGGCCTAGTGCCTGCAGCCTATCAGAGGAACGGGGAAGGGAGACGCCTCTCCCTCCCTTGCCTCGCATTATCCTAAGGACGGTGATACAGATGAATATAGAGATGAGCGCTTCCACAATGGAAGCGCTCATCTCTCCCTGCCCTGCCGCTGGTAAGAAAGGGCCCCCCTCCGGCCCTGGGCCCCTGTGCAGCCGGTTCGGTATGTCCGCCCCTGCTCAGAGGTCCCCCCAAGGCCTGTCCAGAAGAACAGCTCTTTACTGTCAGCTTTGCTCTGATCCAGGCTTCTTGTCCGGAAAGAGCTGCTTTCTGGTGTGAGGTCTCGTGTAGCTTTGTTACATGAGTATGTTTAACCTTTTGGTGTTAAAAGATAATGTGGGGTTTCAGTGGCCAATGTGCACTCTTTACTGTTAACCTGCACCTTTTTCAGTGTTATGATATTTAATGTTTATTTTTTGTTGATTTCTCACTATGTTTTTCTGTATTTGTTCTTGGATCTCTAGATATACAGGTGTTTTGGACCCGTGGTTTATTTTATATTGGCTTATGTGTTGCTTCTGTTAGTTCCCCATCATGGAAATCTCCTATTATGCAG
Source organism: Rhinella marina (assembly GCA_900303285.1). Taxonomy (NCBI): domain Eukaryota; kingdom Metazoa; phylum Chordata; class Amphibia; order Anura; family Bufonidae; genus Rhinella; species Rhinella marina. The sequence goes on from ONZH01024222.1 coordinate 22,325, forward strand.
AGTAGATGTGTGCGTTATTGGAGAACATGCAACATCCTTGTGGTATTCTGGGAAAGGTACTCAAATTAGTTATCTGAAGGCAGTAGAGGTTGGACATGAAATAAGCATGTTTAGGCTGGAAGGCACCCCTCTTATCGATTCTGTGCTCTAACTACTTTTAACCTGCACCTGGTTTTATATTACAATGGCCCAGGTCTCATTTCTGTAAATTTCATGTCATGTTTTCTGGATCTTAGTGTATACTGATGTTTTTGACCTCATTATAGATGACATTGGTTCAGGTCTCTGTTCAGCCTCCATTTTAGGAAAACCAGATGCTTTACATGAAGCACAAGGAATTTCAGATTTGTTTAGGAGTTTTTCCTAAACTGTGGACTGAATTCTGCTTCAAATGCTTTGATCAACACTAGTGCCTACATCTGTATAGTCCCCAGACGAGCCAGCCTTGTTGGGTAAACACACTCATCAGGACATAGGATTCAGTGTAATTATTCAGGGTCACCATAGGACAGAGATAGGGCTTAGCCACTGAGAGGTGGGGTCACTTCTGTTGGAGCGGTGCTCTGCCTGTAGGCAGGGGTAGCACAAGGGACACCATAGGGATATGAGAGATTGTACAACTGTAATGACCACCACTGAATCTACTCACTGTAAGTAGGACAGACCAGATACATAACAGTACTGAGTCCCATCTATAACGGTCCTGCAAACATCTTTGTACATTTGGAGGACAAATATACTCTGAATATGAGGGTCGTAATTTGTACAATCATTTTTATCTTCTATTCACTATATGGGTTTTTGCTAGTTTTTTAATATACTATAAAAGTTATATTTTAATAAGATACAAGGGAGGTTATTCATACTCTGATAGCCTTCAAACCCCCTGTTTAACTGATACCAGACTATAGTGATAGTATTGTTATTGGTTTTATGGCAGGTTTTCTTAAAGGACCCATTAGTATAGGCCAGTGGTTGAGTGAGGTGGAGGAAGTATTCTCAGAAAGGGAGGAAGTAAGCTTTGTTGGCAATACGCCAAACCTATATTTAAAGAATTACATGAGAGCTACAAAGAAAATGTAAGATCCTGGTGGGAGACACAGTCAAACACAATATTGTACCAATAGGTCTAAGGATCAGAATTATCCCTGCCCAGAGGAAGAGGGAATCTTTGAATAGCTCAATACAGTTTATGCAAATACTCTTGGAAGAGAAAAAGGAGATTTTGGATAAATTTTGCAGGAAAGTGAAGGACGTGATAGAACTTGGCTTGAAATACAAATCGGACTTAGACTTTAATAGGAGGGAGGCCATATTACAAACATCTGTTGAGCGCTTCCAATCTACTCTTAAGGAAAGAAAACATAAAGGGGGTCATTTACTATCAGATATATGGCAGTTTTCTGACGTACACCTGGCACAGATTTTGGTGCAAAGGTTATTTGCGCGCAATTTCTGACTTTCTTCACTCAAGCCAGATCTAAAAAAGGGGGCATAGTGAGGGCGGGGAAGGGGACGGGCTAGCAGGCCCATCTAATTTATCGTTTTCTATGCCTGTTTTATTCATTATCTTTTAGCAAGGAAGCTGGCTTACATTTAGACTGGCGGTGGATGCGTCGAAGTTATGTAGAGGCCGGCACCTCTACATAGCTTTGGTGGATCCACCACCAGGGGTTATTAAGACTGCCATCTTAAACACCAGTCTTAATAAATGACCCCCCCAAACAATTTATAAGACATTTGTCAGATTTACGTGAAAAGAAAGCATTTGATTTCCTGTTTCCACTTCCTCTACCTTTTTTAGAAATGGGAGGAGGTGGTCAAATGAGCCCTCCTTACCATCTAAGGAACAGGGAGGTGGCAGGGTCACAGAGGAATGACAAATGGAAATATCTTTACAGCACCAGATCGTGAATTTATCTGAAAGATTATTTACAAACGAGGAGATGAGAGTTCTGTCAAAGGGTCTTTCTTTTGTTCCAAATACCAGGTTCAATGTACAGTATTTAATTTGATCAAGGATATAATATAATTTGTTTATGTGCAAACTGAAATGGCACAAGTTCTACAGGAATCATGAGAGGAAGAAATGTGAAAGACTGAGTATCCCAGTGGATGATTTGGAGGGGGTCAGATTTATGAATTCACTCTTGGTTAAGGTAGATAGGGGTAGGGGACATGGTCTCTTTACAACTCTGAGACCAAAGAGCAATAAGATGCCACCCAACTGGAAACATCAGCTATTGATATTTTTTTCCAGAATCTTGAAACAATTCCCAGTATAAACCTAGGAATAAGCAAGGACCGAGAAGATCTTCAAACTATCTGACAAAAGTGGTAATATAGTCATTCTAGATCATGATTCCTATTTGAAAATGTGGCATTCTCTCCTTGATGATAGGTCCTGTTATGGTGTACTATCAGGGCACCCGACCAGTAACTTTATTATTGAGTTGGAATCAATTCTCATTGAGGCTCTAAAACATGGATCAATATCAAGAAATTAAATTAAATTTGTGAGCACCAATAATCCACAGATTCCAACTTTCTACGCCTTGCCAAAAATTCACAATTTCATGATAAACCCACTTAGAGGAAGATCCATTGTATCAGGAGTTTTTATGTAGTTGCAATTTTATACCCATATGTACAGTAGTTTCGTTACGATCCTATATAAAGGATACAACTGATCTACTCCTAAAATTGAATGGGCACTATAGGGGGTATTTTTACTACTTGCGGACTATTTTTCCTGTGGTATAGTACCTGAGGGTGGGTGCACAAAATTTGTATGAAAAGTCCTGATGGTAGTGATGTGTACTTCTGGGTTTGTCACTTATCAGGAAAACAGGAGTCATTAGGTCCTGCTGTCCAGTCAAGAAGATGGATATGTTTAGCTCTCCCTTTTGCAATCAGTGTTCTCTGTCTCCATAACACCCCATAAACAATCAACCTTAAAGGGGTTGTTAGCGTTAAACAAAAACTCAGGCAGCCCCTGCACATGTGCTAAAATAAACGATACTTCCCCCATTTTTCCCTTTCTGCTTCATGTGGTCAGCTCCAGTCTTCTCTGGAGCTGTTTGTTTTCCTGGCTGCAGCGGTTATGTTCCTTGCACACAAGTCATCGATGCAGCCAATAACTGTCCACAGCAGTGGTATACCATTTACAGCTGAGGGCAGTAACCTCAGGCTATATTTTACATAACCTGTTAGTGCTGTGCTGCTTCAAGTGGTGACCATTACATACCTTGACTTACGTTGGATGTCTGGGAGGATGGGAACTACTATCATCTTACTATAACCGGCTAGCCATGTGGAAAAGTGTAGGACATGTATAGTATGTGTTTTGCCACATAGATCTCAGCAATTTTTTAGTTTTTTAGTTTTCATTGCTTTTCTAAAACAGCCAATAAAACTGCAGTGCAATCCATTGTGCCCCTATAAAATAACTAAGCTTCACCAGTACCCCCTATCAGAGGAAGCCCGCAATAGGAATGAAAATCTATTTCTAATGTATTTTCCTTATACAGAGCTCTGAATGTCTTTCCTCGCTTCACACAGCTAAAGTGTTCATTGGATGTTCATTCCTCGGTGAAGTGCTCTGGTTTATTGACAGCAAACCCTCCAAACTCCTACCCTTCTGATTATTTCTATGTCCTTTCCAGGACACGTCAATCAAAATAGTAGGAAAAGACCATTGCCATCAATATGCCAGGGCACTTTAATGGGCTATTAAGGCTGCATTAACATATGTCACCTGATTCAACCCCTAAACCTGTGTCACATACCTTCTTGATACTCATACCTTAGGTGTGGAAAGCATATTGTACAGTATTGGTGGTGTCCTCTACTGCCACTGGTGCAAATACACCCCATTATTTCATGGGCCCAGCAAAAATGCACATATGAAATGCCATTCACAAGTATGCCACATCTAGCGAGTGCACAGGTTGTAGGAACACCAGAGCTATCAGGCTATCAGGAACTCCAAGGTACCGCTATGGTAACCTCTGCTATGCTAAGAACTTACCATAATACCTGACATTGGGCATTGAGTCTACACTCCACAGTAGTCCTATCCAGAGCTCATTGAGAACCACAAGTTCTAACAAAAAATGTAATTATCTCATGAAATAATATATGTTTTACCGGAATATCATCTTTTTCATAGCCTAATTAATATACAGAAATGAATGTATGCAGAGAAGGTTTATAATTACCAGGTTGCACACCCCCTGTACGAAATGCAGCTTAATAACTGCGATGAATATTTAACCTAAACTATCACAAGACCATAAAGTTAATCGTAAACTGAAATGTTCTTACATTTTACAGTTTTACTGCCATCTGTCCTTGTTAATTTATTAGGTGTGAGATACTGCACTTTGTGTATTAGTTTCTCTTTACAATATCTCTGCTTGAAATGAATGGGGACATTCTTGTTTACATCCATAAGGTTAAATCTGGTATAGACCCAATATCTTTCATGGCTTGTTTAGACTGGAAGCAGTGGTAGCAAGCCATTAGTAGAGAATGAAGACTCAGCAAAGAAGCAGCAGTTCATGGGGATCACCTTCATGCTGAAATTAGGTTTCATATTTTCCCATCATGCCCCACACTGGTCAATATTCTAGGCATATAAGTAGTATAGTAACCCAATTACACCTCTTCTTGATGCCCCCTAAAACATGTTAGTCCTGTTGACAAGATACCAGCAACTGCCCTTACTAAAATGGTCAATTATTATGTATCAGCCACTCACAAACCACCAATCTTCTTAGAAAATAATGGAAATTCATCAGATTCAAGCTTGTTCGATTATCCCTGAATTCTCCTTCTAGGCTCCCATAAGTCTCAAAAAGTAATGTTAACAGAGACCTAAGCTGGTCATACACATGCTATAACTGTCGGCCCCACTGCTTGCATACTTATCAACGTTTCAGTTGGTAAAATCGGGCATGGGAAACTTGGGAATTCCCCGATCCCACCCAGGAACAACCATATATGGGTGGGTTTTTACAAGCCCCCCCCCCCCCCCCCACATTTCGGCCCATCTCCCCAGTCCTCTCATATGGATGAGCATGTATATGTGGTGAATAGGGAAAGCGTAGAAAGCCCCAGAGGTGTCTGTGTAATCCAACATACACAATCCTTGTGATCTCCCCATACATAACAACATAACCCTTTGAATAGAGTCTGGGCTACACCGTAAGTATGGGAAGTCATTTTCAGTGGGTTTGGCCAACATAGATCTAATGTGTATAGCCAACTTTACTGGGACTTGAGACACTGCAATTATTATGTCACCTCTGTTTTAGATAAGGCAAGGTCAGAGCTGCAAGAGGTGGCAATATTACTCGGATACTGGAGGACGTGAGGATTCTATGGTTCGCTTTGCAGAGAGGCATTTTGTATGATGGGGCATGTGGATGGCATTTTGTTTCATGGGACATATGGTTGGTGAGTATTATGGCAGGGCATGTTGCTTGCACTGTATACAAGTAGGCATTATGTACTGTGAGTGAGAGGTGATGTGACTGCAATGTGTAATGGTTACACACATGACAAGGCATGTGGCCACCCTAATTATTTATTTATTATATGCACTACAGATGAGCCGCTTCGTAGATTCGTATCGAATCCTCCAATTTTCATACTCTGAAGCGAATTCAAATTTATTCAGATTCGCATCGTATTATTCGTACTACGTACGCTACGCATGCAACATAGGCAACGTACGCATTCTTTTTGCCCCCTCCCCCGGCCCCGCGAAGCGGGAAAATGACGATATGCCCCCTCAAGAGTAGGAAAATTAAGATATGCCCCCATCAGAAGCAGGAAAAACCAGCCCAGCCCACCGGGAACTAACTATTTGCACGTATAGGCAGTGAAGACTCCTCCCTCATTACTCCGCCCTCCTCTCCAGTTCAAGCCAGCAGTGAACAAGATCCACAGCATGGCGAAGCAACTGCCATGCTGACCAAAGTGGGGGGAAATGGTCTTTGGTAACGAGTACCCCGAACCACCGCCCGCTCCAGAGATCAGAGCATCACAATTGTGCAAGAGAGTCTCACCGGCTCCTGAGTCAATATTCGCCTTGCTGGCTGCTGCGGCTGCTGCGGCGGTGGCGGATGTAGCGTCCACCTCGCCGCCCAGGAGGAGAACAACAACAACACCTTCCAACACCTTGAATCCGTTTGTGCCAGCATCAGTGACAGTCCACGCCCAGACCCTATGAGACTACAAGAATGTGGTGGAAGACTGGGTCATCCAAGTACTGGACCATCCGAGGCCGGGAGACCCTACACTGGAGCGGCGAAAGGGAACCGTCCTGTGGTTTTCAGTGGAGCGAGGCTGTGGTTTTCTGGCGGATGACGAGGACGGCAAGGAGTACTTTGTGGGCCGCAGGTCAGTGAAACGGCCATACCTGCCCCAACCCCATCACAGCCTGTACGTGGGGGATCAGGTGGAATATACCCCCATGGCATCCCTGAAAGGTCCCTTTGCTACTGGGGTTACCGTATTATTTAAGCCCCTGGTCCCTACATCACCACCAGAAATTTGGTCGGAGGAACCACCAGGCGAAGGACGCGTGCGCTACCTACAGGAGTCACCAGATGGCACCCTCCATTTCAGGGAGAAGCCACAGCCAGAGCCTCTGATCCCTGGACTGCCAGTGCCACCACCATCACAGTCCTTTCAGTTGGGTCAGCTAACGACAACATCGTTTACGTTCCAGTCCACGGTGATCCACCAGTGCCAACTACCCTGGAAAATGAAGTCAGCAGCAGCCAGGGGAGCTAGGGCTTCTTCCCTGGGTGCAACCTTGCTTCAACCGCTGCAGCCAGAAGTCCTTACCCCTGCTGTCCCGGCAGGAGAATCTGGAAAAGTAAAGACGCAAGTGGCTGCAGCGCTCACCAACGTGACCACCACCCGGACTTCTGGAAGAAGAGGGCAGTGGAGTTCCACCACGGCAGCGAGCTTGGCCTACAGGAGGCAGGAGCGTCCTCTGACCTCATTCAGTAGTAGTTCAAACGAAGAGGACTTCAGGTCCCTCATCTGAGGAACCCTTTTACTGGCTGAGGGATTTAAAGGACACCTCTGATGGACCTATGGGAGCCACACCACGGACTGCACCTGAAGGGTGAGAGCTAGTTGGCACTTGTTGTGTTTAGTTTGTATTGCCCCCTGTTTGGCTCTCACCCAGATGGACATGGCTTGTCAGGACTCCCCCCCCCCCATTCCGCAATTCCGCAGAAAATTCCCAGTTGCGCCTAAGTGCGCCTATTTTCCTTCCCCCCCCCCCCTTTCTCATGTTATTTGGGAGCCTCCTTTGCAAAGAGGGTTCTCTATTTGCTGCTATTTTATATTATCCCATCCATGTGGATTACATGTTACCTGTTTGGGTTACAAAATTACCTCACGTGGATTACAATTGAATTTTGGACTGTGTTCCAGTGTTTTATCATGCCAAGCAACCACGAGGAGAGACTCAAACGTATATTTATGCTTGCAAATGTGAAATTGCACTAAAATGTTTGCATAATTGTGTTTGCTGAATTTTAGCAATAATGTTTTTACTTTAGCCCATTGTGCGTATTCTTTTTCAGGTACTGCAATGTGTCCTATTATGCACTTATTGTACGGTGTGTTTTAGTCAATTATGCACTTAGCCGGATAGCTAGCACCTTACTTTCTGCCTCATGTGGACTGCCTTTAAAGACTGTACGCCGTGGCCTAGCCTCGTGCGTATGACACAATCGTGAGTCAATAGTACACTAAGGATTTGTACACACATTGTACGCTAATGCTTACGTATTGCGTACTTTTAACAACACTAACTGTATGTTCGCAATTTGTGCAGGAATGTTTGCAAAACAACAATTATTTTTGAATGGAAATTCGACTGAATAAATTCGTATTAAGAACGAATCTTGTCAGAAATGTATTGATTATTCGCCGAAGCAAATTTTGGATGATTTGCTCATCTCTAATATGCACTTATATAGCGCTACTATATTCCGCAACGCTTTACAGACATTAGCCTCCAGCTTTCCCCAATGGGGCTCACAATCTAAGTTTTATAAAATGCATCATTCATATCTGTGTTAAATCTGATGTTCTGCTCTAGATCTGTGCATGACGAACATCAGTGGTGCTCTACGCACCCCATCACTATAGTAGGGTCCATTAGGTCCAGCTTTTTTACCAGAAAAAGTAGAGCAAAATGCTGAACTATTTTGTCTAGACTTTTTTTTAGCAGAATCTGTTACAGACACTTGTAACACTGATGCGATCAATGCAAAATGAATAGGTATCGTCTGGCTATCGCTTTATATGGGGGCATGCTGCTATCGCTATACGAAATGCATCCTGTAACTGCCATTGTAAGGGCAAATCTAGAGAAAACGGTGAGTTATGTAGTGATGAAGCTGTCATCTTACTTTTAGGATTTCTGTGCTTTAAGACCCCTAAGGTCAAGTTTCGTAATGATACAATGCCTTACATCCACAGAGATAATTTGCATTTTAATGAGTTCAAAGACACTTATTGCAAAAGACTCTGTCTCATTAGAGGCCATAATAGTTACAAGAATTGTGTTAAAGTTTAAGTTCTTTAGGACATCATGTGACCAGTGGGTGGAAATTTCCATCAGGTCTCTAATGGAAGGACCTGAGGATTATATTTCTTATGAAGGAGGCTTTTCTGTACCTTATAACACATATTATTGAAGTAATAATAAATCATAAATGGCAGTAAACTCTAAAGTTATACTGCATAGGACACAGGAATGGGATTATTACATACAGACATAGGCATTTGGTTGTGACAAGTCTAGTGAGGATCAGCTTTGTCATAGAAAAAAAAATAATTTTTACATATGTTAGCTGTTACCTTCAAGGGGTACTCCCTTTTTTACATATTAATGACCTATCCTCTGGCTAGCTCATCAATATCAGATCGTGTGGGTCCAACTTCCCTACAGATAAACTGTTTTTGACAGCCACCGCCACCGTAAACTAAATGGTGAATGGAGCTGGAAGCAGAAGGCTCTATCCTCTGTGTAGTGGCCGTGTCAGCATACTGCAGCTCAGCTTCCATTAAAGGGGTTGGCCACCATAAGTATAAAAAACAATAAAGTGCCCCAGACAATAAGTAAAGCCAAGAGGTATTTGTATCATAACAGATATACTGTGTATACATAATTTTTCTACTGCATTCAGCATAGCATGCTCACATTGTTGGAGCAGCTGCAAAGTGAAAATAAAAATCCCAGCATGCATCACAGCAAGCATCTTCAGAGGGGAGCAGTCACATGACACCTTTGCCTACTTGTGATGCCATAGTGACAACAGCACCTCAGGCGTCATCTCATCACTCCTTTAGGGTGCATTCACACGACCGTGATTTTCTTCCGCGTCCGTTCTGCAATTTTTGCGGATCATGAACGGATCCATTCATTCCTACGAGTCCTCCAAAATCGCGGAGACCTTTTAGATGTCATCCGTGTCATGTCCGTTCTGTGTGTCCGTGCCTTTTTTTTTAGAACATGTTCTATTCCCTGCCGCAAATAGCAGTCCGCGACCCCATTCAAGTCAATGGGTCAAAAAACACGGACAACATACGGAATGCATCCGTATGTCATCCGTATTTTGCGGACGCCTTGCCTGAATGGAAACGCCTTCTTGGTCACATGGTGCAGCAACTCAGGCCCAGGAAGAACAGAGAGTTGGAGTACAAACGGCCTAGTGATTTCCTACATCAATGTTGAAAACCTCATTGTATTGGTTCAAGAGCGGCCCCAATTATGGGATACCCGCTCTGATATGTACCATGACCGCATCAAGAAAGATACGGCATGGGAAGAAATAAGCTGACTGCTGAATCCTGAGTCATGGGATAAAGCAAGCAAGGCCCAGTGGAGGAACATGGGTATGTGTAGCTCCTATACAAAAGTATGTGCCCCCTCCTCCAGTGCACCCTACAGTATGTGGCACCCCCCTGGAGTGCAACCTTAACGTATAGGAACCCCCTGCAGCGCACCATAAAGTATGCCCCCCCTGCTCTGCTCCCTAAAGTGTGTGACAACCCCTGCAGTGCCTGCTAAAGTATGTGACAACCCCTGCAGTGCCTGCTAAAGTATGCGACAACCCCTGCAGTGCCTGCTAAAGTATGCCACAACCCATGCAGTGCCTGCTAAAGTATGCCACAACCCGTGCAGTGCCTGCTAAAGTATGCCACAACCCCTGCAGTGCACAGTAAAATATGTGATCCATGTTAACCAACAAGTCTGTTATATTTTATTCATTTATAATTTATTTATTTTATTTTTTTTTTAGTTAAAAACGTGAAGACTAGGTGGAATAGCACCCGAGATCAATTTCGGCGTGAATTGAACGATACATCGCGTAGTGGTGATGCTGGGGGAAAGAAGAGACCCTATTTATATACACAGCAGCTAAGATTTTTAAAGGATGTAATGGAATTACGGCCATAAGTATATATTTTTTAAAATGTAGTACATTATATGTTGCTTTGCATCATAGATGAATCTGACATGCCTCCCAAGTGTCTCTCTGTTGGAGGGACAATCCCTCTTTTGGAGGCAAGTTTCTCTGTCCCTCATTGATCCTTTAACCCCTTGGCGACAATGGGCGTACCGGTACGTCCTGGGCACGAGGTACTTAGTGCAACAGGGCGTACCGGTACGCCCTGCATGTAAACCCCCCCTGCTCAGTGCAGGGGGGGTTACATGCTGTAATGGGTGCTGTTTAAGACACCCAGCCACCCATAGTTAAGGCCTCGGGGGGTGCCGTGCACCCCCCATAAAGGCTATCGCTGTGAATGGCTGGTCTATTCAGACCAGCCATTCACAGCAGGCAAGGGGTACTCGGCGGGGATAGCGCTATTCTAGCGAATCCCCGCCGAGTGTCAGTATTTAGGGGGAGGTCAGGGTGTCCCCCCGCCCCCCTGATTGGCTGTGGGCAGATGGGTGGGCGGGCGGGCGGGGGGGGGAGATTTGCAATGTGTGGGCGGCTGCCGCAAGTGCCGCCCGCAATGATTTCTCAGGATGGCCGAGCGTATGCAAGCAGAGTATCAGCATACAGCTGATACTCTGCTTGAAACTGCTGACATCGGTGCTAGCACCGATGTCAGCAGTTTAAACCCCTTCCATGCCGCGGTCCGTAGGGACCGCTGTATGGAAGGGGTTAACAGGGAGGGAGCGCTCCCTTCCTCTCCCATCGGCGCTGCGGTGCGCTGGCAGCGCCGATGGTGTGGGCAGATGAGAGGGAGGAAGCTCCCTCTCCCTTCCATCGGGACGCTGCTCTGCTGTGGCAGCGTCCCGATGGTTACCATGGCAACCAGACGCTTTCGTCTGGCTTGCCATGGAAGCCTGTTCAAGCTCCTGCTAAAGGAAGGAGCTTGAACAGGCTATAAGAAAATACACTGCAGTACACTATACAGTGTACTGCAGTGTATTGTAAAATACCAGACCCACTGGTTCTTGAAGAACCAAGTGGATCTGAGTCAAGAAAGTGAAAAAAAAAAAAAAAAGTTAAAAAAATTGATTAAAAATAAAAAAACACACAATACATAAACATGTTAGGTATCGCCACATCCGTAATAACCCGCTCTATAAAAATATTACATGAGATGGCCCCCCAGGCGAATGCTGTAAAAAAAAAATAAAAAAACTATGCCAAAATAGCCATTTTTTTCCCTCTTCCCTCACAAAAAGTGTAATAGCAGGCGATCAAAAAGGCGTATTTACCCCAAAATGGTATCAATTCAACTGTCATCTTGTCCCGCAAAAACTGTACCCTACCTGAGACAATCGCCTGAAAACTGAAAAAAATATGGCTCTCTGAAAATGGCAACACAAAAAAAATATTTTATTCTGTTCAAAATGCATCTAATGTGTAAAACTTTCCAACAATAAAAAAGTTGGACATATTGGGTATCGCTACGTCCGTAACAACCTGCTCTATAAAAATATTACATGAGATGGCCCCCCAGGCGAATGCTGTAAAAAAATTTTTTAAAAACTATGCCAAAATAGCCATTTTTTCCCCTCTTCCCTCACAAAAAGTGTAATAGCAGGCGATCAAAAAGGCGTAATTACCCCAAAATGGTATCAATTCAACCGTCATCTTGTCCCGTAAAAACTGTACCCTACCTGAGACAATCGCCTGAAAACTGAAAAAAATATGGCTCTCTGAAAATGGCAACACAAAAAAAAATATTTTATTCTGTTCAAAATGCATCTAATGTGTAAAACTTTCCAACATTAAAAAAGTTGGACATATTGGGTATCGCTGCGTCCGTAACAACCTGCTCTATAAAAATATTACATGAGATGGCCCCCCAGGCGAATTCTGTAAAAAAAATTTAAAAAAAACTATGCCAAAATAGCCATTTTTTTCCCTCTTCCCTCACAAAAAGTGTAATAGTAGGCGATCAAAAAGGCGTATTTACCCCAAAATGGTACCAATGAAAACCTCACCTCATCCTGCAAAAAATGAGCCCCCACATAAGACAATAACTCAAAAAATAAAAATCAATGGCTCCCGCAAACCACTCCATCAAAATCTGTGTTGTAAAATCCATATGGCGCTCCTTCTGTTCTGAGTCCTGCCATGTGCCCCCACAGCAGTTTACCACAACATATGGGGTGTTGCTGTATTCAGGAGAAAATGGGTAACAAATTATGGGGGGGCTTTTCTCCTGTTACCCCTTATGCAAATAAAAAAAATTGGGGCTAAAGCAACATTTTATTGGAAGAAAAAAAATGTTCATTTTCACAGCCAAGTGTTTCCAAATTCCGTAAAATGCTTAGGGGGTCAAAGTGGTCAGTACCCCCCTTAATATATTCTTTGAAGGGTGTAGTTTCCAAAATGGGGTCACTTTATGAGGGTTTCCACTGTAGGGGTACGTCAGGGTCTCTCAATTACAAAATGGTGCCTAAAAACTATTCTAGCAAATTTTGCCTCCAAAATCCGTATGGCGCTCCTTTCCTTCTGACCACTGCCACAAACCCATAGAGACGTTTACCACCACATATGGGGTATTTCTGTAAACTGCAAAATCAGAGGAATGTATATTGAGGTTTAGTTTGCTGTTAACCCTTGCTGTGTTGCAAGAAAAAAAATGTTAACATGAATAATCTACGAAAAAAGTGAAATTTTGAAATTTCACCTCCATTTTCCATTAATTCTTGTGGAACACCTCAAGGGTTAACAAAGTTTGTAACAGCAGTTTTTTATAATTTGAGGGGTGTAGTTTCTAAAATGGGGTCATTTATGGTGGGTTTCATTATGTAAGCCCCTCAAAATCACTTTATATCTGCATTGGTGCTAAAAAAAATGGTTTTGGAAAATTTGGTGAAAATTTGAAAAATGGCTTCTAAACTTCTAAGCCTCCTAACTTCCTAAAAAAGTAAAATGACGTTTACAAAATGATGCCAACATAAAGTAGACATATGGGGAATGTAAAATAATAACTATTTTTGGAGGTATTACGGTGTATTTTGAAAGTAGAGAAATTGAAATTTGGAAATTTGCAAATTTTTCAGAATTTTTGGTAAATTTGGGATTTTTTCATAAATAAGGGTGAAATATATTGACTCAAATTTATGACTGTTATGAAGTACAATGTGTCACGAGAAAACAATCTCAGAATGGCCTGGATAAGTAAAAGCGTTCCAAAGTTATTACCACATAAAGTGACACATGTCAGAATTCAAAAATTTGGCCCAGACATTAAGGCCAAAATGGGCTCTGTCCTCAAGGGGTTAAAGGGTTGTCCGGGTTCAGAGCTGAACCCGGTGATTCCCTTAATTTCACACAGGCAGCCTGCCTGATGTTAGCATCGGACCATCCTATGCTCCGATGCCCTCCTTTGCCCTGCGCTAAATAGGCATTTAGCCCGGTTCCTTTGACGAACTGGGCTCTGCCAGGCGGAATCTTCCGTCCGGTAGTTTGTTATTGTAAACAGAATCCTGACATCAGGTAGGCTGCCTCGGTGAATTTAAGGGTATGTCCGGGTTCAGCTATGAAATGCATGATGAAAAATATGATTAGTAGCACACTGCGGGCTACTCTGAGGTACTGTAGGCGGTTTAAAATGCTTTTGTGAGGCGACAGGTTCCCTTCAAATTATTATACATTAATTTAATAGCATAGGTTGATAGTAATCAGGTATTAGAAGGTATTTAGGGCCAAACTCAAATTTTTCAATTTTCAAAAATAGAGATTAAGTCATTTTAATTTTAAAGATTACACTATGCTCCTAAGTTTTGGGGAAAAGAAATTTGAATTGGTGTTTGCTGTCTGTATTGCCGGGATAGAAGCCAGTACAAGAGAACCTTATCCGCAGGTGTTTTGGGCATGATGAACACAAAGAAATCGCCAGAAACCTATGCAAGCCAACAAAGGAATCTAACAGAGCACACTACTCTGTGAAAAGCTGTAGCAAATGGCGCCTAAGCGATCATGTGACCTTTTTATGGGTGTTAAGAGGGGTTGGACATGAAAATTTATCAATTTTACACCTTCCCGGTTTTTTTTGCGGACCGTGAAAAACGGAAGCCCAACGGAAACATTGCGTCCGTTTTATACGGACTTAAGGAACGGAAACAGATATGTAACGGAAAGCATACGGTTTAAATATCGGATACACGTTTCCGTGATTTGCGGACCGCAAAACACTTACGGTCGTGTGAATGCACTCTTAGTCAAGTAACTACACAGAGAAATCAACATAATGATAGTAATCTCACATTCCCAGCATTGAATAAAGGTTACTGCTTTTCCCACAATGTGATATATACAATACATACATGTGTGTGGATATGTATCATCAGGGGCGTAGCTAAAGGCTCATGGGCCCTGGTGCAAGAGTTCAGCTTGGGCCCCCCCCCCCCCCCCCCCCCCCCGCCTAATATAGCGCCCCATACCTCTTACATCCAGTATAATACAGCGCCCCATACCTCTTACATCCAGTATAATACAGCGCCCCATACCTCTTACATCCAGTATAATACAGCGCCCTATACCTCTTACATCCAGTATAATACAGCGACTCATACCTCTTACATCCATTGACGTCTCCTCGGATGTAGATCTTCTCTTTCCTCATCTTCTCCTTTCAGACCAGACGCCATTTTTCAGCCATTTCTCATCTCTGCAGTTTGACAGAAAAAAATCTTAGTTTACTACTTTTCCATCATCCTCCCATCTTCTGGACAAATCATCCTACACCCCCAGTACTGTGCCACTAGTACCACACAGATAGTGCCCTTCAATAATTATTGGCACACAGTGTCCTAAAATAACTGTGCCCAGCAAATACTGTCCCGTAATAGTGTGAACATAGCGCCACCCAGAAATAACTGCGCTGATACTGTGCCAGGGTGCCCCCCACAGTAATAGTGCCCCCCACAGTAATAGTGCTCCCCACAGTACTAATGTCCCCACTGTGCCCCAGAAGTAATAATGCTTCCAATGTGCCAGTAAGAAGTGCTCCCCACCCATAGCTGCCCCCCCAAATTATGTGCCAGTAAGAAATGCCCCAATAATGCGCCAGAAGTTCCCCCCATTGATTCCCTCCCAAAATCATGTTCCAGTAAGAAATGCCCCCAGTGCCCCCATGTGCCAGTAAGAAATGCCCCCAGTGCCCCCATGTGCCAGAAAAATGCCCCTAGTGCTCCCATGCCATAAAGAAATGCCCCCAGTGCCAGTAAAAATGTCCCAGTGCCCCCTTGTTCCAGTAAAAATGCCCCCAGTGCCCCCATGTGCCAGTAAAAATGCCCCATGTGCCAGTAAAAATGCCCCCAGTGCCCCCATGTGCCAGTAAAAATGCCCCGTGCCAGTAAAATGCCCCCAGTGCCCCCATGTGCCAGTAAAAATGCCCCCAGTGCCCCCATGTGCCAGTAAAAATGCCCCCAGTGCCCCCATGTGCCAGTAAAAATGCCCCCATGTGCCAGTAAAAATGCCCCCAGTGCCCCCATGTGCCAGTAAAAATGCCCCCATGTGCCAGTAAAATTGCCCCATGTGCCAGTAAAAATGCCCCATGTGCCCCCATGTGCCAGTAAAAATGCCCCCAGTGCCCCCATGTGCCAGTAAAAATGCCCCCATGTGCCAGTAAAATGCCCCCAGTGCCCCCATGTGCCAGTAAAAATGCCCCCAGTGCCCCCATGTGCCAGTAAAAATGCTGCCATGTGCCAGTAAAATGCCCCCAGTGCCCCATGTGCCAGTAAAAATGCCCCCAGTGCCCCCATGTGCCAGCAAAAATGCCCCATGCCAGTAAAATGCCCCCAGTGCCCCATGTGCCAGTAAAAATGCCCCCAGTGCCCCCATGTGCCAGTACAAATGCCCCCAGTACCAGTAAAAATGCCCCCAGTGCCCCCATGTGCCAGTAAAAATGCCCCCAGTGCCCCCATGTGCCAGTAAAAATGCCCACAGTGCCCCCATGCGCCAGTAAAAATGCCCACAGTGCCCCCATGTGCCAGTAAAAATGCCCACAGTGCCCCCATGTGCCAGTAAAATGCCCACAATGCCCCCATATGCCAGTAAAAATGCCCCCATGTGCCAGTAAAATGCCCCCAGTGCCCCCATGTGCCAGTAAAAATGCCCCCAAAATGCCCCCAGAGCCCCCAATTGTGCTCCGGTCAATGACTGCTACAATAAAAAAAAAAAAAATAACACTTATACTTACCTCCATGGTGCTGGCAGCGATGCGATGCAGGCCTCTTCCGGCCTGTGTCCCGCGCTGTATGGCTCAGGCGGCGCGATGACGTCATCGCGCCGCCTGAGCCTGCCTCTGATAGGCTGCAGGCCCAGTGCCTGCAGCCTATCAGAGGAACGGGCAGGGGAGACGCCTCTCCCTCCCCTGCCCCAGTACAATACAGGCATCTGTATCGCCGTCCTGAGGACGGCGATACAGATGACTATTGAGATGAGCGCTTCCACAATGGAAGCGCTCATCTCCCTCTGCCCCTATCTGTGCGCAGGGCCGCGCCGCACCTGGCTAATTGGCGGTGCGGCCCTGCAAGTGGCTTAGGGGCCCGGTCGCAACTGCGACCGCTGCGACCCCTATAGCTACGCCACTGTGTATCATACCTCCCAACCGTCCCAGATCCAGCAGGACTGTCCCGGATTGCTCCCGGTACGGGGGAGGTATGTCCCGGTCTCTAGCAGCTGTCCCTGCGTCCATGGGACGCAGAGACAGTCGCCTGTATGCTGATAAAGCAGAGAGCCGGCATCAGCTCACTGCTTCATCCACTCTCCCTCCCGTCCCCCCTGGAGGCTCTACGTACCTCCCTGCCACTCTCCACACCTTAGGACTGGGTGGGGGGCCGGGCCGACTGGCCGTCAGTCAGCCTTGGTTCCACCCCCTCCAGACTAAAGAAGAAGATGTCCTACTGGTGATGCTGCTAGGAAGAAGGTAAGTATATGGTTTTTTATTTTTTCAATTTTCTGAAAGTGGCACAGCATAGGCATATTACTGGGGAGCACAGTATGGGCATATTACTGGGGGGGCACAGCATTACTTGGGAGCACAATATGGGCATATTACAGGGGGCACAACATAAACTGGGGAGCACAATGTGGGCATATTATGGGGGGGCACATAGCTGGGCATATTACTGGGGACACAGCTGGGCATATGACTGGGGGGCACAGCTGGTCATATTATTGGGGTCACATAACTGGGCGTATTGATGGGGGCACAGCTGGGCATATTATTGGGGGAACATAACTGGGCATATTATAGGGGGGCACACAGCTGGTCATATTACTGGGAGTCACAGCTGGTCATATTACTGGGGACACATAACTGGGCGCATTAATGGGGGCACAGCTGGGAGGTATGATGTATATATGTGTACAGGGTGTGTTTGTGTAAGTGTGTGTAAAAACGTGTGTGTGTGTGTGTGAAGAGAGATATCTGTCTAGCATTTATCGTATCTATTTACATCTCTATATCTATCTATCTAAAAATAAAATGATGTGAGCAGCACAGCGTATAGAAGTAAGGTGGTGTCCCAGTGGTTGAGGAACTTGATCCAAGATCCAGATGAATATAAGATAAAGAATTCCACGGCACTCCCAAAATTGAGTGTTAAACGATGTGTTCTTTAATCACCAAAAACCGCAACGTTTCAGTCCGCTTACTGGGACTTTTCTCAAGCAGTGATACCTGTTGTACTATGGTATCACTGCTTGAGAAAAGTCCCAGTAAGCGGACTGAAACGCTGCGGTTTTTGGTGATTAAAGAAATAAAATTGCAATTGAACAATAAAAAAAATCAGTGCAAAGGTATCCATAGCCTTTGTGATGGTTTTTACTGGTGTTTTTCTGCATTTTGCCTTTTCACTAGCAGTTTTTGGACCTGCATTTTTTAGGTAAAAAAACTAGCTCCAGATGCTAGTTAAAGGTCTATAGGGAATATAAAATGCAGTTTAGACAAGTTTCTTTTGCTAGTGTTAATCATTTTTAAGGGGTTTTCCAGGTTATAGATATTAACTACCTATCTTTAGGATGGGTAATAAATATCACATTGTGGGGGTCAGATACCTGATACCCCACCAGTCTACTGTTTCAGGTTGCTACAGCGCCAGAAACCAACAGTATACAGAGTGGAAGCAGAAGGTGATAGGATACTGATGTTCAACTTACTGGTTAAAAAATGGCAGACAAATTTCTTTTGTGTAAGGACTAGAGATGAGAGAAGTTATGGAAAATTTGATTCGGCTACTTCACCGAATTTAATTTGTTTAGTCACAGAGTGCATTTCTTTGTATGTAGCAGGCATAATGATGGGGAACGGCGATCTCGCCTCCCCTGTTATAAACCCCTCAGATGCAGCGTTCATTGCTGACCACGGCATCTGAGGCTGCCATTTAGGCCTTTCAAGGGTTAATCAGGGTAAATAAATAAATACTCACCTTATCCATTTGAACACGTAGAGGCCGTCTTGATTGAACACACCGCCCACAAAATCTTGCATGGTGACGTGATGACATCATCATGCTGGCTGCTTGGTGACGTTATATGTCACAGCGCACAAGATTTTGCACAGTATCTTCAATCAAGATGGCCACGACAGCCTCTTCAGGCGCAAATGGATAAGGTGAGTGTATATTTTTTTTTTGCTTTTACCGCCATTTCAGGGAAAATTCATTTGACTTTGATTCGCTCAACACTAGTAAGGACCTTTAAAGTATTGGTAGCTTCTGCCAGAGGAGCCATAGAGCCTGCTCAGGTAATAGGTTATGAATGCAATTACATATTCTTCATAGTTACTGACTGAATGTTTTCCTACGGAAAGGAAACATCATAGGCAACTTGCAATGATCAAAAGGAAGCAGTGATGTCATTCTCGTGCTACATTCTCTGAATGTAAACAAAAATGTCAGTATGCAAACGGTGAGAAGTGTACCCCCAAATTATATGTGAAAGTTGCAATACGAATCAATAGATGATTGTGTAATATCACAGACTTACCACTAGATGTCACTGCTGCTCAGTATAATGATGGTAAATTGAAATGATTCTGCCTTCCATGACTCTTGTCTCAGCTATGGTTCTCCAGCAGTTGGATATTGCTAATTGTCTGTCGGCTTGGGATGCTCTTCAGCCTTTGAGGTCAAGTGTCCGAGACTTTGCCCAAACACACTTTTACTGTTCTTTGAGTTTGATTGGCTGGGTGAATACTAAGTAAGATCGTTGTGATTCAGGGACCAGAAAATTTCCTTACATGATCTCCACTGATGATCATCACTGATGATAACATAGTCACTGACTGTGCTAAGAAAAACAAAGCAATAACCTTGTTATATCGTATTCTAAAGAAGCAGCTGCTGCTCTGGCTTAAATGGCCCCTAGAAATTCCACAAGATAGCGACAAATCACCACCAAAGAAAAAGCCATCAACCCTAACTCAGGAATGGATCAAGGTGGGATCTGATAATACATGACCTTTACAAATACTGTCCAGTATTCATTGGTTAAGGTATGGACTAACCTCACGCATTTTTTCTTCCTCAATTCGTTGTTCACTCCCTCCTATATAGAGGAACTGACTATTTACAGCTAATGCTGCTCTAGGCACTTGGACTGAACGCCTTCAGTAAAGACATACTCGCCAATAATCAATATGACTTGCTTGTTTCTAAGCAATGGTAATAATAAAGGTTAGTGTCAGGCTGTGCACATTGCAATATTGTTGTTGTTTTTTGTTTTTTTTTTTAGTTTTTTTTTAAACAGTGTATTTTATACTGTAGTTTTTCTGCAATTGCAACAAAATTCACAGTATTTTACCACAATCTCAGAAAACTTTGGCAAAACTGCACCATGGCCATGATGCAGACATAATGTGTAACATCATCCTAAAGCATTTTTGGGAGTAAAGCTATTATAATACATAATATGTATGCAGATTCCAGGTTGTGGTACTTCATAGTGTTCCCTGTATTTCCAAGTAGAGCAAATACAGTGTCCAGGTTTGGGTTGGCCCCCAAAGTTATGCTGGATCCTCCTGACATGGTCGAGGTGTCACCACACACAGTCAGGGATTGCAGTAAACCAGTGTGCTTCTTTTTTGAGGAAACTGACATGCAAAACAATACAGATGAGACCCTGAGCTGTCTTCTCCAGTCTCCTCTCAGGTAGAAGAAGTGTTTGATGCTAAGGAATGGCCAGAGCTAGCTATCCCTCTCTCTCTCAGAACACTGGTACCCTGGTCACAGGACAGAGTATCCACATCTCGGCGTCTTCTTCTGGTCACTCATGCAGTATAGCATAAATTACATATATATGCCTTGGCAGTATTATAAGTAGCTTTAGAGCTATTTTCTAGTAGAAATGTATGATTTCAGTAAAGTATATTACAAAAATGGTCAGCATCACTACTAGGGTGGCCACCGGCTTCATCTCAAAAAGGAGGACATTTTCAGCCACACCCCCAACATGTTAAACCACACCCAATCTGCTAAACCACGCCCCCCAATCTGCTAAACTACGCCCCCCAATCGGCTCGTACACCGTCACCCATCACACCTCCCCTGGCTCTTACCACACATACACAGGTCGGATGGGGATCTGGCACCCCCACCCCCACCACGTGAAAATTCAAGCCAGCAAGCCTAAATATAAAAATACCGCTCTAGTATGGTTATAATAAAGAGGATTGTTCAGTAATTAAAAATAAAATATGGCAGATGGAAAAGAAATCCACAATTCTCAGCTGTTCCCTCCCTGCCATTGAATGCTTTGGTTATATGGCTGCAGTGGTGACGCCTGTGACACGCTGGACTTTCTGGCATCATTGCTGCTGCCACGTAAACAAAGACTGACAGGCATGTAATGGGCGAGTGTGCACATCTGTCATAGTGCTGGTGATGTGCACACTGATGTGCAGGTGTATGGCATGTGACCACTGCAGCCAGTTCTCAGCATTAGAGCACTGATTGGCTGCAGTAGTAACATACCATATACCGGCAGGTGACACATATTTGGATGGACATACATTCACCAGCACCAAACATACAAGATGATACAGCACCACTTACCTCTTACATCCAGTGACGTCTTGATGTAGATCTTCTCTTTTCTCATCTTCTCTATTTGGCCCACACCGCCAAGACACTTCTTTCAGCTCCATCTTCTCTCTGCCACAAAGACATCATAGATTACCCACTTTTACTGTTATCCTGCTGCTGCCTAAAATACTGCGCCCACTGTGCTCCCCAATGTCCCCAAATACTATACTGTAGATATAACAGTGCCATATAGGTAGGACCCCATATAGTCACTGCGCTCTCACTAATAATTCTCTCCTAGAGTGTTCCATTAGTAATAGTGCCCCAATAGTGATAATGCTCCACCAGTATCCCTTTTTAGCAGTAGTGCCCTCCATATTATACAAATAATAGTAACACCCCCAATAGTACCCCTGGTAGTAGTAATAATTCCCGATAATAGAAACCATTTTCCCATAGTGCCTCCAGTAGTGCTCCCAGAAATAATAAGGACCCGCTGTAATGGTCCTCAAATCATCCCACTGTGCCCCCATCAGACCTCAGATCAGCCCACAGTACCCCCATCAGACCTCAGATCAGCCCACAGGGCCTCCTTCAGACTTCACATCAGCCCACTGTGCCCCCATCAGACCTCACATCAGCCCACTGTGCCCCCTTCAGACCTCAGATCAGCCCACAGTGCCAGCATCAGACATCGGATCAGCCCACAGTGCCTCCTTCAGACCTCAGATCAGCCCACAGTGCCCCCTTCAGACCTCAGATCAGCCCACAGTGCCCCCTTCAGACCTCAGATCAGCCCACTGTGCCCCCTTCAGACCTCAGATCAGCCCACAGTGCCCCCATCAGACCTCACATCAGCCCACTGTGCCCCCATCAGACCTCACATCAGCCCACAGTGCCCCCATCAGACCTCACATCAGCCCACTGTGCCCCCTTCAGACCTCAGATCAGCCCACAGTGCCAGCATCAGACATCAGATCAGCCCACAGTGCCTCCTTCAGACCTCAGATCAGCCCACAGTGCCCCCTTCAGACCTCAGATCAGCCCACAGTGCCCCCATCAGACCTCACATCAGCCCACTGTGCCCCCTTCAGACCTCAGATCAGCCCACAGTGCCAGCATCAGACCTCAGATCAGCCCACAGCGCCCCCTTCAGACCTCACATCAGCCCACAGTGCCCCCTTCAGACCTCACATCAGCCCACTGTGCCCCCTTCAGACCTCACATCAGCCTGTAGTGCCCCCTTCAGACCTCAGATCAGCCTGTAGTGCCCCCTTCAGACCTCAGATCAGCCCACTGTGCCCCCTTCAGACCTCAAATCAGCCCACTGTGCCCCCTTCAGACCTCAGATCAGCCCACGGTGCCATCATCAGACCTCAGATTAGCCTATAGTGCCCCCTTCAGACCTCAGATCAGCCTGTAGTGTCCCCTTCAGACCTCAGATCAGCCTGTAGTGCCCCATTAAGACCTCAGATCAGCCTGTAGTGCCCCCTTCAGACCTCAGATCAGCCTGTAGTGCCCCCTTCAGACCTCAGATCAGCCTGTAGTGCCCCCTTCAGACCTCAGATCAGCCTGTAGTGCCCCCTTCAGACCTCAGATTAGCCTGCAGTGCCCCCTTCAGACCTCAGATCAGCCTGTAGTGCCCCCTTCAGACCTCAGATCAGCCTGTAATGCCCCCTTCAGACCTCAGATCAGCCTGTAGTGCCCCCTTCAGACCTCAGATCAGCCTGTAGTGCCCCCTTCAGACCTCAGATTAGCCTGTAGTGCCCCCTTCAGACCTCAGATTAGCCTGTAGTGCCCCCTTCAGACCTCAGATCAGCCTGTAGTGCCCCCTTCAGACCTCAGATCAGCCTGTAGTGCCCCCTTCAGACCTCAGATCAGCCTGTAGTGTCCCCTTCAGACCTCAGATCAGCCTGTAGTGCCCTCTTCAGACCTCAGATCAGCCTGTAGTGCCCCCTTCAGACCTCAGATCAGCCTGTAGTGCCCCCTTCAGACCTCAGATCAGCCTGTAGTGCCCCCTTCAGACCTCAGATCAGCCTGTAGTGCCCCCTTCAGACCTCAGATCAGCCTGTAGTGCCCCCTTCAGACCTCAGATCAGCCTGTAGTGTCCCCTTCAGACCTCAGATCAGCCTGTAGTGCCCCCTTCAGACCTCAGATCAGCCTGTAGTGCCCCCTTCAGACCTCAGATCAGCCTGTAGTGCCCCCTTCAGACCTCAGATCAGCCAGTAGTGCCCCCTTCACACCTCAGATCAGCCTGTAGTGCCCCCTTCAGACCTCAGATCAGCCTGTAGTGCCCCCTTCAGACAGACCTCAGATCATCCCACTGTGCCCCATAAAAAAAAAAAAAAATCTTACCTGCTCCGCTCCGACGCTCTTCTCTCTTCACTGCCCGCGCTGCACTGTCACCTGACTGCGTGCAGTGTCAGGTCAGAGTGCGCGCACTACGTCCTGACGCTGTACCAGTCAGGCGTGTGCAGCGCAGACAGGAAGACCAATGAAGGTACCGGAGCGCAGGAGGAGCTGAGCGGTGAGTACCAGGACCCAGCTCCTGCAATGAGCGCTTCCATCTGTATTGATGGAAGCACTCATTGCTTCCTGCGCCCCCGAAAAGGAGGACTTCTGGCCGTCCGTCCTGGCCTTTAGCCGGACGGAGGACCAGGAGTCCAAAAACTGGACGGATGGCCACCCTAATCACTGCCCCTATACATTACACAAATAAAAAAAATGACAGTTACACTTTAAGGTTGGAAGGTACAGGGGCGTAGCTATAGGGGGTGCAGAGGTAGCAGTCGCTACCGGGCCCAGGAGCCTGAGGGGCCCAAAGACCCTTCTGGTGCATAAGAAGACACACAAAGCACTGAGGGAAGGGGGGCCAAGCTGAACTCCTGCACCAGGGCCCATAAGCCTTTAGCTACGCCCCTGGGAAGGTAGAAGTATGTGCTGTGACAATTTAGCTATGCCCTCATCCATTTTGGAGGGCATCAGACAATACTAGCTCTGTTCATCCTCTAGGTGACAGAGGAGCTTGAACTTTTTATTGAGGCCAGGGGTTATGTCTGAGGATTCGCTCTGTGGTCATAAGAGATAAGAGTTTTTTTCTTAAAACTTTGAAACCCCTAGGCCCGCCAGAGGTGGAGTCACCAATATCCTTCTGGACAGTCTCCTGGTCATCAAATTAACTGTAATCAAAAGTATTTAGTACCATCGCTTAATTCAGAAAAGTTGAATGGCAGCAAAGAATTAATAAAACCACTTACAGTGTGTTACTAGAAAGTGACCACAAAGTGGCAGCAGTATACAGTGTAATGCTAGCACAAAGCAGAGTGCTAAGCTGAAAAAGCTTACTCTTGAACAGGAAACCTGATGTCAACCATAGAACAAGGAGAGAGGTTTTAAAGAAATCTCCCAAAGAAAAGCCAAAGAGCAAGAATACCCAAAACCAAAGTGGCCAACGCAGGTAGTCCTGCAGACTAGAGACAGAGGAAGGAAGAAGTGCAGTGAATAGTCTCCTCCCTGAACCACATGCAAGAGTGATACAACTTTATTTGGTGCAGCTATGTGTGCTAACTCTTGGGAGAGAATGTTAGACAGTCTGAACCAGTTGTCCTACATATGGTAGGACAGAAAAAATACAGACTGCCGATAGGAGGAGATGGCCGCACCCTACTCTTCTTCCTCCCACCCCTTAACTAGAACTGCTCGAACTGCCCAATCCCATAAATAACGAGGCAGGACAACAATAACATTCCTTCCAAAAACCTCTCCTTTTATTGGGCGGTGATCGGCCACAGCAGGTATCAAATTTCAATAACGGTAACTCTTTTCCAGTACAACATCAACCGCGTATCCGAACAGCGGAGCACTATGCCAACCGCCGTCTCCACGGCGGGCACCTCCGCCATCCGCATTCACCTTTTAATTCTTAATTGCCGCCTGCTGTGACTTGCAACGAACACCCAGATAACCTGAAACAGAAAAACGATCAGGAACCAACACACACTCCCATCTACATAAAACAATTTTATTTTTTTTTTTAAAGGGCGGACGGGCGGGACAAATCCGCTTCCTTCCAAGAGGAAGATCGGGGGTGGAGACAGGGGCTATATAGCCCCAGGGAGGAGCCCAAATACCGGCGGGCAAAATGAGGGAGGGAAAGGGGGGTATCCCTTCCCCTCAGATCCCTCCCCTCTGTACTAGTTAACCCCCTCTCACCCCCCCCCTCCAAAACCCCAGCATCCATAACCTGATGAGGGAGGGGGGCATCCGCAGTTCCTGTGCCCCCTCTCTATGCTATCGGGGGCCCATCTAGACTGCCAATAGGATGAGATGGCCGCACCCTACTCTTCTTCCTCCCACCCCTTAACTAGAACTGCTCGAACTGCCCAATCCCATAAATAACGAGGCAGGACAACAATAACATTCCTTCCAAAAACCTCTCCTTTTATTGGGCGGTGATCGGCCACAGCAGGTATCAAATTTCAATAACGGTAACTCTTTTCCAGTACAACATCAACCGCGTATCCGAACAGCGGAGCACTATGCCAACCGCCGTCTCCACGGCGGGCACCTCCGCCATCCGCATTCACCTTTTAATTCTTAATTGCCGCCTGCTGTGACTTGCAACGAACACCCAGATAACCTGAAACAGAAAAACGATCAGGAACCAACACACACTCCCATCTACATAAAACAATTTTATTTTTTTTTTTAAAGGGCGGACGGGCGGGACAAATCCGCTTCCTTCCAAGAGGAAGATCGGGGGGTGGAGACAGGGGCTATATAGCCCCAGGGAGGAGCCCAAATACCGGCGGGCAAAATGAGGGAGGGAAAGGGGGGTATCCCTTCCCCTAAGATCCCTCCCCTCTGTACTAGTTAACCCCCTCTCACCCCCCCCCTCCAAAACCCCAGCATCCATAACCTGATGAGGGAGGGGGGCATCCGCAGTTCCTGTGCCCCCTCTCTATGCTATCGGGGGCCCATCTAGACTGCCAATAGGATGAGATGGCCGCACCCTACTCTTCTTCCTCCCACCCCTTAACTAGAACTGCTCGAACTGCCCAATCCCATAAATAACGAGGCAGGACAACAATAACATTCCTTCCAAAAACCTCTCCTTTTATTGGGCGGTGATCGGCCACAGCAGGTATCAAATTTCAATAACGGTAACTCTTTTCCAGTACAACATCAACCGCATATTCGAACAGCTGTCTCCACGGCGGGCACCTCCACCATCCGCATTCACCTTTTAATTCTTAATTGCCGCCACGGAGGAGACCCGCAGCCTCACACGGGGCTCCGACCACCACCCAATAAACAGAGTGCCTGCTCGACACCATCCTGGATACCGGACAAAAATATGTCCAGCCCAATTTCCGTCAAGTGCACCCCGTCAGGCCTCAGAAGCGAGCGATTATCTCCCTCCAGTTGGCGGTGCCTGACAACAACTCCACCCCGGGAACGCACAAAGCGCGAAATACGCGCATTCACAGTGCGCCTGCCTTTTTCAACTGTGCCAGTCTCCCGAGCCCCCAGCCAAAACAAACGGGGGACAATCTCCGACCAGACCAGGATGACTTCGGAGAAAAAGGCCGCAAAGCACTCAATATCTGAACGCATCAACGTCAGCAGCTCCTCTACACTCGAGGAACCAAGATCATTCCCCCCGGCGTGGATAACCAGAACCACCGGACCAGTAGAACGCCGACCGATGTCCACCACCTCCGGCAGCAACTGCGACCAGCGAAGCCCTCTGATGCCGCGCCACAAGACCTCCACTCCATGGAAACCCAGGGTCCTGCCGCCCGGTCTGCACCCCGCTCTCTGAGCCGCCCAAAACACATATGAGTGCCCGAGCACCCACACAGTCGGGCGGACCACACAGTGCGATCTCCAGGTGGCCGGGGAAACCGAAGCTCCGATCAAGGACATCAACTGCGGTCCACCAACTCCCAAAGGAACTCCGGGCAATCCTGGCCAACCAGATCCGCCTCCGGGTGAAGGGCTCGGAAAACCTGCCAATTACAGCGAGATAAAGCGTCAGCCATAGCATTCTCAACACCTGGAACATGCCGGGAACGGAAAAATATATTATGCTCCAAACATCTCAGAACTAGATGTCTAAGCAACGCCAAAACCAGGAGAGACGCGGAAGACAGGCTGTTAACCCCATGCACAACCGTCAGGTTGTCCGTCCAAAAACATACGCGGCTGTTAGCCAAACTAGCCCCCCAGAGCTCAACCGCAACAATGATGGGGAAGAGTTTAAGCAACGTTAAATTACGGCAAAGACCCGCGGAAACCCACGCAGTGGGCCAGGGGGAATAACACCAGTGCCTACCAAAAACCACCCCAAAACCACAAGAACCAGCAGCATCCGAAAACAACTCAAGCTCACCATTGGACCGCTCCGGGGCCATATAACACGTACGACCGTTGTAGGAGAGAAGAAAACTGCGCCAAACCAACAAATCCAACTTCAAAGACTTCGTGACCCTAATCCGGTGGGAAGGGGACTTAACTCCTTTAGTGGCAAGCGACAACCGCCGCGAAAAAACCCGGCCCATGGGCATGACCCTACAAGCAAAGCATAACAAACCCAGAAGAGATTGAAACTGATGAAGAGAAGCCTTCCTAACCGCCAAGAAACCATCAATCAACTGAAGAAGACGCTGCAACTTGTCAGCCGGAAGACGGAAAACCATAGCCACCGTGTCAATCTCAATACCAAGAAATGACAGGCAGGTAAGTGGACCCTCCGTCTTCTCGGCCGAAACCGGAACCCCAAACCGAGACATCAGAGTCAGAAAAGTATCCAAAAGCCTCTGACACTCCTGATAATGGAACTGGAACCCGACTCAAACCTCACCACCCATTCCAAAAAGGAACCGAACAATTCAAAATAATGACAGGAAATAGAACACCCCATGGGTAAGCAAGTATCAAAATAATAACCCCCATCCACGAAACAACCCAACAGGTGAAAACAATCGGGGTGAACCGGGAGAAGCCTAAACGCAGACTCGATGTCAGATTTTGCCAGGAGGGCGCCCCGACCAGCAACACCCACCAGGCGGATCGCCTGGTCAAAGGACACATAGGAGACCGAGGCGTCCTCCTGGGAAATTGCGTCGTTAACTGACGAACCCTTGGGGTGGGAGAGGTGATGGATCAAACGAAATTTTCCAGGCTCACGTTTGAACACAACGCCCAACGGGGAAACCCGCAAATTAGGAAAAGGCAAATCAACAAAAGGACCCAAGATCCTACCCAAAGCCACCTCCTTATCGATCTTGTCCCGGAGAACCTCAGGAAGATCCCTGGCCGACTTTAGGTTATCCGAAAACACAGGGGACCTGCTTAACACGAACGGAATGAAAAATCCATCTAAAAAACCCTCACGCAACTGACCAGCTGCTACCCTATTGGGGTCCCTGTCGAGCCACGGCCCCATCTCTACTACGCTCACCGGCGTCCTTGGGGTCACCCTGACCGGATGGCTTGTGCAACTTACCCCCGGAGGAACGGGAACAACGGGTAGCGGTGTGTGGTGGTGCCCCACAAATTTGCAATAGCCCTCATTAAATAACCAGCATGCCACTGATCCCTGCACAGGCGGGTTGCCGGGGCCAGCGGCCACACCGAGAAAGGGCTGCGGCCGAGGAGCCGTCATCAACCGCAACCAGACGTCCGTCGCCTTAACCCCCCAACAAATACTCGGTTGTAAGGCTAACCGCCTACGGAAGTCCTCGTCATTCCGCCACCATGCACTGCCGCCATGAGCCTTATACGCATTGTAAATAATATCCTGATATATAAAAAGCTCAGAGCAGTGGTCAGGGTGGCGTTGACCCATAATACACCCAAGCACAGTAAAAGCCTACAGCCAGTTGTTCATCATTTTGGCCACCTTGGGCCTACGCTCGTATGGCCTGTCCGAAGGATAACGGCGCTCCTTATCCACGGTGTGCTGGTCCACTGACACCAAGGACCAAATGTCAATATATTGGTTGGACCAGATTTTTTCTTTGGTCGGTTCATCCACGTTCGAACCCAAAGGACTAACACCGCAGAAAAGAGCGTCCTTATGCACACCAGCCAAAACTACCGGAGACCCAGGGGCAGCCGAGGATGCAACCGGAGCCGTCCGCGGCGAAGCGGACTGCAAATGATCCACCAATGCCCGGAGGGCTGTCAGCACACCCTGCCCACTATCACCCGCCCCCCAGGCCCCAACATATGGGCACTCACCCGAAACCACAGGAACCGAAGAAGACGGAAGCATCGCCGCAGGAACAGCCGAGGACGTCGCCGCAGGCACCACGCTGGCAGCCCTGGATGGGCCAGGGACCTGGCTCCCGCCACTCTGGACCACAGGCTCCCCCGGTGCGCTGGATGACCCATCAGAGGAAGACGGGGAGCGCCACCTAGAGAACCTGGAACGCCGACTCCGCCCGGACTCCCTTGAACGCCGGCGGGAATGTCGCCGCCTGGCATGACGACGGGAACGCCTCCTATAACCAGAAGAGGAGGACGAAGACTCCGAACGCCGCCTGCGATGGTGCGGCACCTCAGAGGGAGGGCCCCTAACCGCCACAGCGGAAGCAGAAGAAGGGGGAACGGGGTCAGCTGGGGGAACACTAGGCAGAGCAATCAAGGGGGGAGGGGAGGGGGTTAATAGGGCAGCAGTAGCCCCAGCGGCACTGGGGGTCGCCTCTGCCATCGGCAGTATACTCAAATTAGCCCCCTGAGAAGGGGGGGGGGGGTCAGGGGGGCATCCGAAGAGGCAGAGCTTGCCTGAGCTCCCATGCCTGCAGCTATGCACGCCGAGCTTGGAAATCAGGAAAATGCTGAATGTCTCAAAGTTTGCACAAATCAGCCCAAAAAGTCACAAGACCCAATGTAATGACTTTTTTACACAACAGTTCTGAAGTGCTGGGCTTCATAAATTCCTCACATCCTCCAAAAGGTGGCGGTAGGGTTCCCTTCTGTTTTCTTGTACAGAGTAACACAGTTAAGAAGTATGAAGGCAATATCCAAAACTGACTTATCTGAAGACTGTATATCTCTTCTGTCGAAAAGTGTGAACTGCTGTATTACGCAATTTAATGAGACTGTTTAGTGTTCATCTGAAATCTTTGCAAAACCTAAACTGAAATGAAGTATGTATAAGAAAGAATCAAAAGAAGATTGTGAAAATGTCAGGGATTGTGACATCCCAGCATATACAAGGCCTATGTATAGGAAAAATCCAATTAGCTAATTTTTCTAAGGCTCTAACGAGAAATGTGAAGGCATTTATATATCCCTCTCAAACTATTAATTTGTCTGAAGGTGAGAAGGCTCTGGAATGGCTTCAGCAACACAAACCATTAATTGTCTTCTCCTAATATTTAAAATGGGCGCCCCCCTACAGCCAGTTGAAGTAAGGAAGGAACCCAGGCACGCCTCCTGCTAGTGTCCAAGTCCATCCTCATGCTGGGAGCAGGGGAAAGGGGAGGAGTTATGGCTTGAATGTGATGTAAGAGGCGTGCCTGGGTTCCTTCCTGCAAGAGTGACGCCCCTCTGGGCACCTTATTGACTCATTTTCATACCAAATAAACTGGATTTTCAGAAGATAGAAAACATCTATTGCTGAAACAAAGGCACATCTGGAAATAAGGTACTAAGTGCTATTAGGTGACGGCTTTACTTCAATTGTGATTATACTGGTGACAGATTCCCTTTAACAAAAAAGTGTGAAACAACTGTACATATGTCTTATATTCTAGGTTCTTCAAAGTAGCCACCTTTTGCTTTGATTACTGCTTTGCACACTGTTGGCATTCTCTTGATGAGTTTCAAGAGGTAGTAACCTGAAATGGTATTCCAACAGTCTTGAAGGAGTTCCCAGAGATGCTTAGCACTTGTTGGCCCTTTTGCCTTCACTCTGCGGTCCAGCTCACCCCAAACCATCTCGATTGGGTTCAGGTCTGGTGACTGTGGAGGCCAGGTCATCTGGCGTAGCACCCACCCCATCACTCTCCTTCTTGGTCAAATAGCCCTTACACAGCCTGGAGATGTGTTTGGGGTCATTGTCCTGTTGATAAATAAATGATGGTCCAACTAAACGCAAACCGGATGGAATAGCATGCCGCTGCAAGATGCTGTGGTAGCCATGCTGGTTCAGTATGCCTTCAATTTTGAATAAATCCCCAACAGTGTCACCAGCAAAGCACCCCCACAACATCACACCTCCTCCCCCATGCTTCACGGTGGGAACCAAGCATGTAGAGTCCATCCGTTCACCTTTTCTGCGCCGTACAAAGACAAAAATTTGGACTGATCAGACCAAAGCACAGATTGCTACTGGTCTAATGTCCATTCCTTGTGTTCTTTAGCGCAAACAAGTCTCTTCTGCTTGTTGCCTGTCCTTAGCAGTGGTTTCCTAGCAGCTATTTTACCATGAAGGCCTGCTGCACACAGTCTCCTCTTAACAGTTGTTGTAGAGATGTGTCTGCTGCTAGAACTCTGTGTGGCATTGACCTGGTCTCTAATCTGAGCTGCTGTTAACCTGCGATTTCTGAGGCTGGACTATCAGCTGTGTATCCACCTGACTTCTGCCCAACACAACTCATGGTCCCAACCCCATTTATAAGGTAAGAAATCCCACTTATTAAACCTGACAGGGCACACCTGCGAAGTGAAAACCATTTCAGGTGACTACCTCTTGAAGCTCATCAAGAGAATGCCAAGAGTGTGCAAAGCAGTAATCAAAGCAAAAGGTGGCTACTTTGAAGAACCTAGAATATAAGACATATTTTCAGTTGTTTCACACTTTTTTGTTAAGTATATAATTCCACATGTGTTAATTCATAGTTTTGATGCCTTCAGTGTGAATCTACAATTTTCATAGTCATGAAAATACAGAAAACTCTTTGAATGAGAAGGTGTGTCCAAACTTTTGGTCTGTACTGTATGTTTATTTTACATTACTAGCCTTGTTACTGAATCCTACACCATAAGCTGGCCCTTGCACCATACAGCTCCTGCACCAAACCTATAACACCAAGGCCACCTCAACTGACATCAGGCAGGAGCTTCTGCACAACATGGGCTTGCAGGGGGGCTGTATACATCCATGCTGTGGATAAAGCTCAAGAGCACAATTATTGTATGAAACATTCTGATCATGTCTAGTATATGGTGACTATATTCCGGTGGGGATTAAAGGAGATCTTTGAATTTGGCTTCTTCTGCCCTTATATATGTGGAGGCCTACCTGCTCTCCTTTAGGAATGTCCTCAAGCAGTTCTGCTTAGCAAATATAGGTACAGATGTAGCTGATATTATCTTTAGTGGCTTAAAGGGAATGTGTCATTAGAAAATAACCTATTTTTTAAAAATCATGTTTTCATGTTGAACGTATAAAAAATATATACTTTTTATTTTCCTCCTCTAAAACATGTGTCTTATGGTCAGGTGCATCTTAAAGAGCGAAATATACAGTAATTGTCCCGAATTGTGCCTAACAATATATTCTGTAGTGCTGACGATCCTGATACATTCTTTATTCAGCCTCCAATCTAGATAAAACTGAAAAAGAAAAGGTGGTGGCTACTTTTTGGATTTTTGTACATTATAGTATAGTTGTAACACTAGATCATAATGTGATTCACTTTTTTTTTTTTTAATAAAGCCAAACCATTTAATGGGGCTGGAAAATATAAACCATATACAAAAATAAATATAAACCAATTAGATGATTGAGATTTATTGAATAGATTTATTGGTACATTGTTTTTCAATATGATAAAAGCTGGGATAACTGGTAGATTAAAGTCAAACAGGAAGAAATGAAGGTGATTAGAAAGATGGTGGAAGCAGAGGACAGTATATAAAGTAATTTTTTGCCACTTCAAAACTGCGCCAGAAATTAAAAAATAACGGGAATCAAAACTTGAAATAATGACTCATATTGATGCACCCTTATACTGGACTGAAGGATGATGTGAGATGCTTTAGCCAACCATTGCCTTGACTTCACATTCTTCAGATGGGTTATCCTTTTTGGTCACTGTGTATCTGCAGGTTTCCTTATTTAAAATAGCGACACAGTTCTCTTTATCATACTCAGTTGGAACGATTATCCTATACAAAGAAACAAAGTGTCAATGTATAAGTGTGGATAAAACATGGCAAAAAAAAAAATCACACACTTGAGTAATACAGTAAATAAGGCTAGGACTACAATGTAGATTTGGAATGTTACAGTATAGATTACAACACTTTTTGACTGGGATTGCTATGATTATAATCTACAGTGTCTTAAAACGGTTCTGCAGTTGTTTTAAACTGATGATCTATCCTCTGGATAGATCATCAGCATATGACCGTCGAGGGGCCGGCACCCAGGACCCAACCCGAACACCTGTTTGAGAAGGCTGTGGCGCTCCAGGAGCGCTGCAGCCTTCTCTATGTTTTCCTCAGGCCCAGTGACGTCACAACTAGTATCACTGGCCTGGGCGGGGCTAAGCTCTGTTCACATG
This sequence comes from Rhinella marina, assembly GCA_900303285.1. Classification (NCBI taxonomy): domain Eukaryota; kingdom Metazoa; phylum Chordata; class Amphibia; order Anura; family Bufonidae; genus Rhinella; species Rhinella marina. The sequence goes on from ONZH01024222.1 coordinate 56,393, forward strand.
AATGGAGCTTAGCCGCACCCAGGCCAGTGATACTACTCGTGACGTCACTGGGCCTGTGGTAAACAGTGAGAAGGCCGTGGTGCTCCTGGAGCGCCGCTGGCTTCTCAAACAGCTAATCGGTGGGGGTCCTGGGTTGTTGGACCGCTGCCGATCATAAACTGATAATCTATCCAGCAGAGTCAGCAGTGGACCTAACAGAGTGCATTGAAAATTACTTGGGACAAGACAAGCCAGCAATAAGGTTCTTGCTATGACTATAGCCTCCACTGGATAATAAAGGGGTTTCCTGGTAGATACTTTTGGGGATCCATGTGTCCTATTCTTACCCATTTAACAAGAATAGTCCTTTCCATTGATGGAGTGAGAAAAACATGGAATGCACACCTCTGCGCCTCAATTTGCATTTTACCATGTCAGAAGTTTTAAAATGAGCTGTGCCAAAATACACCAGATTATGATAATTATGCAAGAATTCAACCACAATTGGCCAATTCTCTTTACTATCACCTCTCAGTGATAATACTGTGAAAGTTACTGTCCAACCCCATAGAAAGCCTTGAAACATAATGTACTAGCTTCTTTTTTTTTTCATTTCATGCTCACTTAAAATAAAACCAGAGTTTGACAAGCTTTATAACTTACATTGAACAACATTCCATGCCAGCCTTTGTACATGAGCACGACATACATTCTGAAGTCCAAGTGCTGCCTATTTTGTAAGATTTTCCTCCTTCCTCACAGGCTGAAAGAAAGTTAAGTGAAATGTAATACCTGAACTAACCTGAAATAACTGAAAAAGAAAGTATTATCCTCTATAGTGCTGTGTGTCCCTGTCCGACCTGTGATCTATTGCATTGTACAATTCAGTAGATGTGGGGTTGGGCAAGGACACACAGCGTTATTTAAATAAAATTATTGTAAATTATTATAATGCTTCATGGTCCTGTCAAAGGAGCATTGTCAGTAATGGGAAATTACACTCTCACTAAGATCATGTTTTCTGCAGCGTACATGTTTGTCTGAAATTGGCTTTATATGGCAAATGGTCTTAATCTTTGGACTTCATCAGGCACTAGGATCCAGGGGCACATTCTACTTCTGCGCCCTCTACAGCTGGCCTGGTACCAATTCATTTAAAAAGAAATAATGCAGTATTACATTTGTACTTTGATAGCCCCTGGTGGGAAATGTAAGGCAGCTGCAACTTCCCCGGCAATATCAAAGCAGCCATGTAACAGTGCAGCAATAAAGCAGTCATTTTGTCACAGGGTCATACAGATTCCATGGAAATTTATAAGGAGACATTTATCAAGTGTGCTAGTCTGTTGTATGGTATAAAAATTCTGCAAGTGTGCAACATTTTGTGAAATTTTGAAACATCTGATGAGCTTCACCACTGAGTGAAAAGTTGGTCGGTCTGACAGATCAGAACACTTTTGTGTCTCATTTATGATCTTTGTGACTTTTTGAAAAGTTGCAAAAAATTGCATCTCCACACATCCGCTTGATGAGGCAACTCCCCCTCTAGCGGCTAGGCTAGACTGCCCTCACTTGCCATACAACTCCCCACCCACTCACGTATGAAATGTGAAAATAAAACACTTACAAGCACTGGACGGGCGGAGGAGTCAAGAGTTTACTTTACAGTATGCCGCCCAGGCCATGTATTCCTCTTAGTGCCCCACAGATACGTTACTCACTCTTTCCCCTTTTGTGTACCCTTCACAGTAGTTATGCCTCCTTAGCTTCCTCACACAGTAAAATGCCTCCTTACTGCCTCCATGCACTGACCCAGTAGATCACTGCAAAGGGTTAATTTAACGCTACTGAGTTGAATGTTGTGATTTCTTATTAAAATACCTATTTTCCTATTCTTTATGTACTCTTGATGGTTGATTATGGGCAGCTTGGAGTTAAGTCTGACAGTCTTGTAGTTCATTGCTAGGAGATGGGCTGGACCTGCCCATCTTGCAGCTTGGAGGTCCTTAGAACTAGGTCTGATCTAGGGAAGCACTATCCCTGTGACTGTGCTGCCAGAGAAGCTGAACACAGAGATAATACCACTGAGAGAAAGAGACCAGCTTCCATTTTTGGTTAAGATTCGCAAGGTTGGGTACCGCTCGTTTATGGCACTAAGACCTTACTGCACTTGTAAAGGGTTAACTACCTAGCCAACTGATATAGCACCTGCCCCTTTCAGACTGGGGATTGCAGAGTGAGTTAATGAGAATTGTGTTGCATGTCTGTGATTATTCAGGTGGATTGAGAACCATACCGTATTTAGAGAGAGACTTATTGTCGCTGCTTATACTCAGTCATTAGTAAGAGTGTTACTGTGTAACTTACAACTGAACCATTCCTATTGCTGCTTTCTGTACTACTACCTCTATTATCTTTTTGATTACAGTCATTGATTTAGCCATCATGCGGTACAAATGTCAGCCCACCCCACTTAACACCAGACAGGAGCCCCAAAAAAGTCCAGGGTGTCTCCCGAGGGAACAAAAAGGTGTGTCCACTGAATGCTCTAAGGGAGTGCTGGAATGATGACAGCCACTGTGAACCACCACTCCCATCAGTGCCCCAACTACCACTACCATCCTTTTTGCCTCCCCAAGCAGGTTGCTGCACCCACAGGGTAGTTATGTCCCCTTAGTGCCGCACACAGTTTTCTCCCTTAGTGCGCCTTCATACTAGAATGCCCACTTAGTGCCACCGCACAGAAGTTATAGATTAATAGCTCTGGCCCACTGCTGAGGCTCTGTAGCAGGCAATACAGCTGCTACAGTGGTAGTTCTGCCACTAAATGGAAATTAATAAATACAGAAGTGCCCACTGACCATGTAAAATCAATGAAAAATAGCACAACTTTTGAGACACTCAGAAATCTGACTTTAGTTTATTATTCTGACTATGTCTGAATTCTGAGTTTTGTTTGGGAGGAGGTTATATACTGTAGGGCCCCAGAGCTCTTCCTTAAATAACTAACCATAATTGTGACACCCCTGTGAATGCATATAGTGTAGGGGTGTCAAAAATGTTATTTATTACCTGCTTGTCTTGTTTTCAAATCGAATTTCAATAAATCCGTAATGCAGTAAGCACTGGACAGTGCAACAGAGACTGCGAGCACAACACCGAGAGCCAAAAGTACTTTCTGCAGGGGAGAATGAAGAAAACAAATGTGTACTGAACACATATCCCAAAACACAAGATTGGATCACACTATTTAGCATTTTCACTAAGCTTTGAAACAAAAGAATATTGGCAGTTTCTAAAATGATATGGAGATCAAGATGGGCATAACTGATAATGTTTAGGATGGGACACCAGTATCTGATCAGTAAGGGTCAGATACCCGACATACCCACTGATCAGCTGTTTGAAGAGGCTCGAGAGATCCAGTGAGCACCCCAACTTCAGATCCTATGCTGAGAATAGGTCATCAGTATAAAACACTCAGACAACCCCTTTAAAGGGAATGTGTCATCAGAAAATAGTGTAATTAATCATTACTGTAACCCTAATAAGATTTGTTTAATCATATTTAAAGGGATATTCCCATTGCAGACTCTGATGGCATATGGCTAGGACATGCATGTCAGATAGTTGTCAGATAGATGTCTCAGAAGTGGGACCCGCACCTATCTGAGGAATGCGTCCCCCAAATTACAGTAGAACACACCACGTATGCATGGCATGCACTACTATGGGACTGCCGGAAACAACCAAGCCAGCTCTCGGCTATTTTTAGAACTCCAACAGTTGTAAGTGGAGGGTGGCCACACTTGCGCAGTGTGCTCTCCTTCACTTTAGGGGGACCCCATCTGGAGATAGGAACTGGTCCTAGAGGTGGAACCTGCACCTATATTATATATCTTAGGGAAATGCCATCAATCTCTGCAATGGGAATATCCCTTTAATTATAATAACAAAGAAGAGCCAAAAAATTTGGAGCAAGTTGTTATTAGGTTAGATTATACACGTAAAAAGGAAAAATTAATAAAACATAAATAAAGAGCTATTGCCATTTCAAAAAACTTGTGACACATCATAGTGTCATGTCAAGTTTCAATTATTGGGTTCCTGGTGCTGAGACTCCGCACTGATCGACGAAACAAAGGGGCAGAAGCTCTCAGATATGCACTGTCCCCTTTAAGGCCCATCAAACGGCCATATTTTTGGTCCTCTTCCAATCTGCATTTTTTGCGGATCAGATGCAGACATGTTCATTTCAGTTCGGCTGCAAAAAATGCAGGCGGCGCACCATATGTTCGCATCCATATGTCAGTTATGTGGCACCCACAAAAAAAATAGAACATGTCCTATTTTTGTCCGGTTTACGGACAAGATTAGACATTGTTAGGGCTAGTTCACATTTCAATGATTTGGTCAGTGATTTCTATGAGTAATTGTGAACCAAAACCAGGAGTGAAGGTACACAGATATAATGGAAAGATCTGCACCTGTTCTGTGTTTTTGACCCACACTTGGGGGCAGATTTATTATGAATGGCATTTTAGATGTCAGTCTTAATAAAGTCCTGCACTGGCTGTGGATTGCCGAAGTTATGTGGAGGTGCCGGCCTTAACCAGGCGTAGAAAATGAATGAGAAGGGCCTGTCCCCTTCCCGATTGGCAGTTCCCTCCTCAGGTAACAGGTTAGAGGTGTATAAGCTCATTGAAGTCTATGGGGAAGTTTTATTAAAACTGTTGTAAAGGGAAACTGGCTTAGTTGCCCATAGCAAACCATCAGATTCCACCCTCAATTTTTCCAATGGAGCACTCAAAAATGAAAGGTGAAATCTGATTGGTTGCTATGGGTAACAAATCCAGTTTTCTAGCTTTGATAAATCTCCTCCTATGAATCCATCTTCAGTCATCCTGGCTCTCTGAGGAGAACTGCTCAAAGGGAAAGGGGAGCAGCTTTCAGCTGAATGCTTCTGCCCCATTTATCAGTTATCAATGGGGTATGAGTACCCAGGGTTGCTAACTAGAATTTTTACAGGCATATTGGAAAACCATAATCAATTATAAAAATTATAAGTAACATGTACATGTCTATAGCTCAATATACTGGTAAGAACTCATAACCAGCATGTAATGTAAGCTGTAAAATGATAATTACCACATAAATATTCTAATAAAGTACCACCAGCCTTAAAGTGTATATGCCATTCTATTTTTTATTTGTGTAATTTATAGGGGCATTGATGCTGACGATTTTTGTAATATAATTCCTGAAACTGTACATTTCTATTAGTAAAATAGCTCTAAAGTGGCCTATTTTCAGCCTTAGCAACACTCCTCTGTCTATTTACATAACAGTGGAGACTTGCTCAACACTGACTGTGTTAAAGAGGACCTTTCACCACACCTGACATGCCTGTTTTAATAGCTTAACACATTCCCCACGTACTAACAATTCTGGAACATCTATTCTTATGTCTGTATGTTGTGTCATTCCTTTATTATTTCTACTAGAAGTTATGAATGAATTGCTATTTGTCTTCAGTAAAGGAACAGAGGGCAGGTAACCAGTTGGGGGGGTGTACCTGCACAGACTGACTCTATCCAATCAGTGCTGCCATGTTCAGACTGTGCAGGTACACCCCCCAACTTGTTACCTCCCCTCTGTTCCCTTACTGAAGACAAATAGCAATTCACATATAACTTCTAGTGCAAATAATAAAGGAATGGCACAACATAGAGACATAAGAATAGATGTTCCATACTTGTTATTACATGGGGAATGCATGAAGCTATTAAAACAGCTATTAAATAGAAGACAGAGGCGCTTTGCTAAGGCTCAAAATGTGTCACTTTAGAGCTATTTTTGTAATAGAAATGTACAATTTCCGCAATTAAAGTATATTACAAAAATGGTCAGTATTACTATTTCCCCTATATATAGAATGACTGGTTACATAAGGAAATGGTCAGAGTTTTGCTGCCATTGGGAACAGTTCCCAGGTTTGGGAAGCACAAGGAACCTTGGTTTTCAGAATATCTTCCTAGTTCCTATTATAACTCTATAAAACGGTAGTACAAGACATAGCAATAGAGGGCATAGGAAGCAGAGTAATGGCAGACAGTGGACTTACCATGGTAGCTGTAGCAGGGCACTTGCTGTAGGTGTAATTTCCAGAGTGTTCAGACGATGCTATTTATACCGTGTGAGCGATGGTAATTAATTATCTGACACATATGTTTACAAAGAAGATTAAGAAAATCTGAAACGTGCCATTCCTTTAAGCAATTGCTATAAGCAGGTGTATGCACAGTGGGTGTGACCCTTCAGGTGATAATACATAGTATGTCTGGGAACCTCAGAAGATGGCCTTCGTAATGTAATGTTGCTGAAGTTGACGAAATGGTAAATAAGACAGAGGCTTCACGTTCTCAAACAGGTGTTTCCCCCTGCTCCAACCAACACCAGCTTTTAGCTCAAAACTTATGTCTCGCTGACCAGGAATATGTGCAATGTTTTTTCTTCACACACTGATTCATAATCCATTAATGTCTCCAAATATTTGGCTGAAACATCAGTCTGATTCTCTTAATCCTTAAGGGCGAAAGCCTATTTTGTCTAAGAGGCTGTGAGTAATCGGTTATCGTATTTCAGATGACATGTTTTGGGTGATCACTTTTTATTTGTTAATTGGAGAGATTTCATGAAAGCGTATTTGGACATCAGCTATTCAGGGCTTATGTTGAACGGTATGCGATAAAAAATGCTGCTTTCCTGACTAGTCTTCTCTCATATTTTTGATATTATAGACACTTACGTACATGCTTGATGTGTGTCCATGAAGATATCAACCAAATGTAGCGGTATTCTTGTATTCGCCTGTTTTTGGCCGTAAAATTAGACAAGTGTATTTCATTTTGCTGTCTTTCTTTTGCCAAGTATTTATCCAAAGTTGCACAACCGTTGATGAATAAGGCTAGGCATATTTTTTATTAGTCTGACTTCTGGTGGTTGTTTTTAAGTTAGACAGGTTCATATTAACTTAGACTGGTCTAATTTTATTTGCACGTGAAAAAGTTGCATAGTTGCAAAGAAAAGTCGCATGTCTCAAGAAATGTGCAACTTTAAATGCAAAAAAAGTTGCATCCATTCACACGTCCGTATATTTTAATCCACATCCATTCCACAAATGCGGAATCCAGAATGCGGATCCATTCATTTTAATGGCTCCGCAAAAAATGCGGACAGCACTCCAGCACTTGTTCCGTAATGCGGATCCGCATATAAAATAGAGCTTGGCCTAATTTTGTCCGCATATGGGTCCGCAAAAAATGCGGATGATATGCGGAATGCATCAATATGTCATCCGCATATCATCCGTAATTGCGGATCCGTTTCCAGGAAATAGAAAGAAATACCCTACCAACATATATTCCTCCTTTCTTTTTCTTTTTTTTGCGGAAAAACGGAACGGATGCGGATGTACAATTGGTAGAAATGGAAGGTTTTTGCGGAAACATGGATCCACAAAAAATGGACTGAAAATCTGGAAAAGAAAAATACGGACGTGTGAATGGAGCCTAAGAAAAGTACACCAGCCCTGGTGTTGCATAGAAATAAGACTGTTTTGCTACAAATTCAGGTACAAAAAAGGCATATCTACATAAATAAGGTTACTTTCAGAAGTCCCATTCACTGCAATGAGACGGCTCTGTAGTATTCACTTGAGTAGGAAGGAGCTGTCCCATTGACATGAAAGGAGACAATCATGCTACAGTTGTAATCACACCTGCTCACCGCTGCAGTTGTGACGGCGAGCAGGTAAACACTGAAGAGAAGATATGAGCGCAGCGATGTCTTCAAACAGCTGATCAGCGGGGGTGCCGAGTGTCGGCCCCCTGCTGATCTGATATGGATGACCTATCCCGAGGATAGGTCATCAAGAAAAAAAAAACAGACAGCCCCTTTAACGTTCACACTGCCAGAAGGAGAGTTTGGAGCTCCCAACACATATTTATAGTGTTGGCCATACCTAATGTTCTTGGTGGATCTTTTTCACAAAAGTCTATTGTGTACAACAAGTTTTAGTCAGAAAACTACTAATGGCTCACGTGTAACCCTTATGTCTGAACTCCTCAAATTTCATAAACACTCATTATAGCTAAACTCTTATAAGTTTGATAATAATTTTGCTTCAATGATTGTTCATAGGTTTTGAAAATGGGTTACATATGTTCCTTGTAAACATAATGCACACTACAGGGCTACTGTATTAATGAAAAATGTTGATCCAGGTATTTGTCTGATTGCCAACATTGGTTTCCACTTCATGGTGAATTCTCTCTTGTCCATTAAAGGGAATCCATCACATTGAGCACAGTGGTTGAGCTGCAGGCAGCAAGAGATGCTGAACAGATTTATATATACAGTATATACTGGCGTATAAGACTACTTTTTAACCCCTTAAAATAATGGCTACAGTGGGGGGTCGTCTTATACGCCGGATATACGGGGGCCACACTGTGTGAGGTGTTTTTTTTTTCCCCGTCAGCGCGTAGAGAGCCCTGCTCTTAGCATACTGAAGTAGCATACTATTCTCTATATTCTCAGGAGGATTTTGAAGGCTTTTAAAGGGAAACTGTCATGCCAGCAAGACCTGTTACAATATCGCAGCTTACAGTTATGATCACCAGGCACTTGCTCTCTTGTTTGTTTTGCAAAGTTTTAGCTTTACCGTACATGTTTGAAACAACCTTATGTTTATAAGTGACAGTTTTGCTGCTATATACAGTACCTGCATGTCATATGCATTTGAATTAAAATTAACATGTTGAAATCAAAGCAGACTTTTTTTCATTTGGGAGAGGGGTAGTCTTATACAGTGAGTATATACCAAATTCTATATTTTTAGGGCAGAAGTTGGGGGTCGTCTTATACGCCCAGTCGTCTTATACGCCGGCATATACGGGTAGTTTAATGGAAAAGATTCCTTGATGTCAAAGGTCAGAATGAATAGAAATTTAAATGAATAGATTACAAGTTATACTGAATCTTTTCCCACAAAACTATATATAAATTTGCTCAGTTCCTGTTGCTCTATAAAATAGTTCCTGTGCAGGCTCAGACTGACCCACAGGGGTACAGGTGAATCCTCAGGTGGGCCCCTGAGCAAGATGGGCCACTAGTCTCCCACCCCCAGCACAAGTGGCACATAACACAGTAGACTTACTGCAAAACATACATATAGTCAATATACAGCACCTCAACCAGCCTATGTTCATATAAAAAACTTGATAGATTATTAAAGAAACTCCCCAGTTTATTATTATATACATGATCAGAGCTGAGATTACTTCTAGGTATGGAGGAAAGCTACCAGTATCCTCCTTTCCCCAGGACCTACATTCTCAAAGTTGCTACCGAGACTCCCATATTCAATTATCTGGTAGCATCTTGCTGCTGTGTGAGCAGGTAATATTTGAATGTATCCATACGCAAGGCCCCCAAAATAAATTTTGCTGGTGGACCCTAGACACCCCAGTATGACACTGTCCCTGTGACTTACATTATACTTTCATAGTGACAGGTTTCCTTTATAAGCTTTTTTTTAAAATCTTTTTCTGTATCCATTTGTAAGTATAAAATGGTTGAACATGATAGACATGTCTTTTTGTTTTTCTAATAACTATAGTATACATGAATTTGATTTAAACTTGTGATATGAATTTTTCTGTGTAGTGACAGCAAGTCCAGAAGTACTGATTAATGCATATCTCTTGGTCTCAAATACAAGGCACTTCAAGATATAAAACTCTTTCACCAGACATAGTGAAACTCTCATCCAGAGAACACAGAGGGAACCCATGCAAACATGTGGAGATTATACAACCTCCATACAAATGTTACCCATTGCCCTTAGCCAACCACAGGGCTATAAAGCAACAGTGGTACCTCTTGAGCCACCATGCTACCCTTGTTTTTTGAAGAGCTTTTAGTTTTTTTCTGCATAGTAAGTTTGACTATCATATATTGTATATTAAAATCTTGTTTAATATTTCCATATAATGTAATTACAAAGAACACTCATTTTTATTACTTATGATTTATGTGGGTTATTATACTATACATGACACCAATAATTAGGCAAAGTCTATAATTAATTTACTGTGGCATTGTATACAAAATGCCCTGTGTTGTGCAATAAGAGAGGTAAGAAATAATTTTATAATGACAAGTCTGTATTTGAATTTACTATTGTTCCTGGGAAGAGTTGCCGGTAGATTAGCATTGAGGCTCCAGGGGAAATGTAAATGTACTTTTCTCTTCCTTATACTACCTATTAAACATGCTGCAATTATCCACTTAGTCAACATATAGGATGACTAATGATAATGAAGGAATTTTTGAACAGACCAGATTTGTCCAAATTGGTTGTGTGGTTTGAGTCAGACCCAAATTGATTGTACTCAAATTGAAAGTCTCCATAAAAAGCTGTGCTGACATTCTGGTCTCTTTCTCCATCTTCCAAAATTTGTGTATGCCACTCAGGTGTCCTAGGTCTCATGTATGTTCTCTCTAGTCTGTCACTATATAATAATAATAATAATAATAATAATTATTATTATTATTATTATTATTATTGGTAGTATTTGCACCATGGATACCTTTTTTTTCCCCCATTTGTCTGTCATCTGACTACAAAACTTTACTTGGTCACTCCAGTCCTCTTTCTGGTTTAGAATCTGACATTAGCCTTAGCCAGTTTATTGGTGTGAAAAGCACTGGTCTCTTTATCCTACCTACAGTGTATTTATCTTTGACTCATGAATTCCATGATTCAGGAAAAAATAGATTTAACACGACTTCAGTGTTAAGTCTAGAATAAAGTAAGTAAAATAAAAGTAATGCCATGAACAAATGAGAGAGCTTCCTATCAAGCAGTTCTCAACATGGAACCTCGCTGATGCCGATAGGATACAAAAAGTGGATCGGATGCAGAACCATTCGATTCAATGGGGCTGCAAAAAATGCAGACAGCAAAAAATAATAGAACATATCCTATTCTTGTCTGTTTTGTGGACAAGGTGGATGAGGTGAGTGCATAATTATTATTTTGTAAGCCTTGAAGAGCCCTTTTTTATAGTATACCCATTTTTAATAGCCATTAAAGGGGTGCACTCTTGTCTAAACGGCCATTGATTTCAATGCGGTCCGTCTGGCCACATAAATGGACAAAAATAAAACGTTCTATTTTTTATGGCTGCTATTCAGTTTTTTTTTTTAAAGACCATGTGAATAGCCTCATTGACTTCAATAGATTCTAAAAATGGCCGTAATGCCACAAAAAAAATGCTTCATACAGTTCGTGTGAATATAGCCTATTAGAAATAAGCAAATCGATTAGGTACAAATGAAATTCATAGCAAAGTTCCCAAATGATTAGGATTTCTGTGAATCTGAAACTTTTGGCCTCCATTTTACAGATCAGAAGGCGAAGGATCCCATAACCCTGACTGTGTGTCATAGTGAGGAGAACAGAATAATTTCGATTTACTGTACAGTAAATTGATAGACACTTTTTAGAGAGAGTAAGAAGTTAAAGTCAGTCAGTGTGTTAGTTAGACAGGCAAAGGCAGCCATTGCTGCGAGTCATGCTGCTGCTATACAATCACTTTTTTTTTACATTAAAGAGGTTGTCTTACCTCAAACATTGGTGGCATATCTCAATGATATGGCACCATTGTCAGATAGGTGCAGGTCCTACCTCTAGGACCCGCTTATATCTCTAGAACGGAACCTCTAGGACAACCATGTTCCATTCATTTCTATGGGAGTTCCGAAAATAGCTTAGCACTGACTCGGCTATTTCCAGCAGTCCTACAGAGGTGAATGGAGTGGTGGCCATGCTTGTGCGGTGCACTCTAGTCTTCATTCATTTCTATGGGACTTTCAAATCTAGCCAAACACACTCACTTGGCTATTTTCGAACCTCCCATATAAATTATTGAAGTTCACCCCTTTCATGCAGGGTACACTCTCCTTCACTTTTGGGCACCCATTCTGAAGATGACACATCCTAAAGATTTGCCACCAGTGTCTACAATGATAAAACCCTTTTAACTTATGAATGACCAATCTTCATGACTAGAGATGAGCGAGCACTAAAATGCTCGGGTGCTCGTTATTCGAATCGAACTTTTCCCGATGCTCGGGTGCTCGTTTCGAATAACGAACCCCATTGAAGTCAATGGGAGACTCGAGCATTTTTGCAGGGGACCAATGCTCTGCCTAGGAAAGGCTGGGTGAAACCCTGGAAACCTCAGAAAATGATGGAAACACCACGGAAATGGACAGGAAACAGCAGGGGCAGCATGCATGGATGCCTCTGAGGCTGCCTAATCCCACCATTACCCCAAATTCTCAGGCAACAGCCTGGTGGTTACCCTCATGGCAATTGTGCTCACCCAGACCAAGAAAGGCGAGGCACATGCCCATCACATGTTAGGGAAGCACCCAACTAGGTGCAACAAAGGTCCATCACCGCCTGCAGGTGACACTACTGCTCATGCTGGCACTGCTGTGCTATCCCCCGCCCCATGACGCAGGCATAATCCTGACACAGCATGGTGACAGCGTAGTGACACCAACAAGTGACCAAGTTAGATTGAGGTAGCAGTCAAATGTCTGTAGGCGAGCCTCCCAAAAATTTGTTTTGGAGTGTCCGAAGTTGACCCTCCTAAAAAATGTTTAGGAGTGTCTGCGGTTGACCCTTCTGTAAAATATTTTTTTTTTTGTTTTCCCTGTTATTAGTTAATGTACAACCCATGGCTGGCATGGTGGGAATATATAGGTTTTGCGTTACAGACGGTCCACTGCACCGTTACATTTTCTTCATCATTGCCAATTACTTTTTCACCAGCTGTTGTCTGGCAATGATAAAGGGGAAGGTGAATCCACTGCGGAAGAAAAGTGTCATCCTCCTACAATTCTCCACTTGTTCTCAATTGAAAAGGGGATGTTCTCGCCGTGGCCTTCCTCATAGTGGCCGCTTCTGCGGACGACACAGGTGGTGTACCTACTGACAGCCTGAACACGATGGCAGACGGGGAGACACTCCCTCATGTAAAATTGTTTTGGAGTGTCTGCGGTTGACCCTCCTGTAAAATATATATATATTTTTCCCTGTTATTAGTTAATGTACAACCCATGGCTGGCATGGTGGAAATATATAGGAAAGCACCCAACTAGGTGCAACGAAGGTCCATCGCCCATGCCCATGCTGGCACTGCTCTCCTATCCCCAGCCACACGATGCAGGAATAAGCCTGACACAGCATGGCGGTGACACCAACAAGTGACCAAGTTACATGAGGTAGCAGGTGAGCCACCCAAAAATTTAGCCTGATGCAGCATGGCGGTGACAACAGAGTGACCGAGTTAGACTGAGGTAGCAGGACGTGAAGCAAGGATGGTAATTCGAAGGTGGAGGAGGAGGGGTTGGAGGAAGTGGCATAGTAATTCTGAGAAACCGTGAACGAGGTAGGCCCCGCAATCCTCCAAGTGGGCAGTACATGAGCGGCCCCAGGGTCAGACTCGGTCAGAATATGTGAAATGCTCAGGGTGGCCGAACGCCGGGCTCGGGGTTATCGATTGTCGAAATGTTGGCTTACATCAAGTTTAGTATCTGTTATTATCAGTTGCTGTGGCTGTTGGTGGTAAAGTGGTGAGCATAGCTGCTTCCCAAGCAACTGCAGGAGGCAATTAAAAGAAGAACCAAAAAAAATCAGTACAATATCTAATACGTCCCCTACCCGGGTAAATTGTTTGGAGAGAGGGCATGTAGGTGGGGGGCAGGCTGCGGGGAAGGAGGTTGAACTGGAAGAGCCAGAGGAGTGCCCTCTTGGCTAGCGTGTGTGGTGGTGACAACAGCCGGATGGAGTTCGAATGACGACGCAGGACCCCAACTTAAAAATTTAGCATCAACCGGTACAGTTGTCAACTATGAGCTCGATCAAGTGTGGTATGTGTTCTATGTATTCTTCTCAGTTTAATGCTGTATATGGCACCTATCCGGAAAAATAGTTTGGAAAGAGAGAAAGAGAGGAAAAAGACGTAAATTGTTTGGAGAGAGGGCCTGTAGGTGGACCTCCGGAAAAATTGTTTAGAGAGAGGGCCTGTAGGTGGACCTCCAGAAAAATTATTTGGAGAGAGGGCCTGTAGGTGGACCTCCAGAAAAATTATTTAGAGAGAAGGCCTGTAGGTGGACCTCCGGAAAAATTGTTTGGAGAGAGGGCCTGTAGGTGGACCTCTGGAAAACTTGTTTGGAGAGAGGGCCTGTAGATGGACCTCCAGAAAAATTATTTAGAGAGAGGGTCTGTAGGTGGACCTCCGGAAAATTTGTTTGGAGAGAGGGCCTGTAGGTGGACCTCCAGAAAAATTATTTAGAGAGAGGGCCTGTAGATGGACCTCCGGAAAAATTGTTTGGAGAGAGGGCCTGTAGGTGGACCTCCAGAAAAATTATTTAGAGAGAGGGCCTGTAGGTGGACCTCTGGAAAAATTGTCTGAAGAGAGGGCCTGTAGGGGGCCCTCCTGAAAAATTGTGGTAAAAGAGTGCCAGTTGGACCTCTAAAAAAATGGCATTTTTTTTGTCAGCGTTAGGCAAAGACGACAAGGAGGAGGAGTAGGAGGAGTAGAGAAGAGGAATCGGATACATAAGTAATGTAAATCTTTAGCTGCTTTCCCCCGGAGGAGATTTGAATTCCGGTGAAATCCAGGCTTTGTTCATTTTAATAAGCCTGTCAGCGCTGTCAGTTGACAGGCGTGTACGCTTATCGGTAATGACGCCACCAGCTGCACTGAATACCCGCTCTGACAGCATGCTAGCGGCAGGGCAGGCCAGCACCTCCAAGGCGTACAGCGCCAGTTCAGGCCACGTGTCAAGCTTTGAAACCCAGTAGTTGTATGGAGCAGAGTGATCGCTACGGACGTTGGTATGGTCAGCTAGGTACTCCCTCGCCATCTTTCTGTACAGCTCCCCCCTACTCTGCCTAGACTGGGGACAGGTGACAGTGTCTTGCTGGGGTGACATAAAACTGGCAAAGGCCTTGGAGAGCGTTCCCCTGCCAGTGCTGGACAAGCTGCCTGCTCGCCTCCTCTCCCCCGCTACTTGGCCCACAGAAGCATGCCCTCTGCCGCTAGCGGCGTCAGATTGGAAGGATTGTTTCAGCTTGTGCACCAGGGCCTGTTGATATCTATTCACTCTCATACTCCTTTCCTCTGCAGGGATGAGAGTGGAAAGGTTCTGCTTGTACCGTGGGTCCAGGAGAGTGAACACCCAGTAATCGGTATTTGAAAAAATTCTTCTAACACAAGGGTCACGGGATAGGCAGCCTAACATGAAGTCTGCCATGTGCGCCAGAGTCCCAACACGCAAGAATTCCCTCTCCTCACTGGCCTGACTCTCCATTTCTTCCTCCTCCTCTTCAGCCCATACACGCTCAAGAGTTAAGAAGGACTGAGCACTGGTACGCTTTTCTGTCTCGCAGACATTCTCCTCCTCTTCCTCCTCATCCTCATCCCCCTCCTCCGATACGCGCTGAGAAACAGACCGGAGGGTGCTCTGGCTATCAAGAGACGTATCTTCCTCCACCGTCTCTTGTGACAAGCGCAAAGCATCCGACTTCATGCTGAGCAGTGACTTTTTCAACAGG
This sequence comes from Rhinella marina, assembly GCA_900303285.1. NCBI lineage: Eukaryota > Metazoa > Chordata > Amphibia > Anura > Bufonidae > Rhinella > Rhinella marina. The sequence goes on from ONZH01024222.1 coordinate 72,072, forward strand.
CAAAGCAGCGGTATGGTGAGGCTGATAATCCATCTGTGTTGACTCCTCAAAGTTGCTCAACACCTGGCAGATATCAGACATCCACGTCCACTCCTCATTATAGACTTGAGGAATCTGAGTGACCTGACTACCAGTTCTGGTGGAAGTTGACATCTGGCAGTCTACAATCGCTCTGCGCTGCTGGTAAACTCTGGATAACATGTTTAATGTCGAATTCCATCTCGTGGGCACGTCGCCCAACAGTCGGTGAACAGGCAGTTGTAGGCGGCGCTGCGCTGCCCTGAGAGTGGCAGCATCTGTGGTCAACTTGCGGAAATGCGCACAGATGCGGCGCACCTTGGTGAGCAAATCAGACAGATTGAGGTATGTCTTGAGGAACCGCTGAACTATTAGATTGAACACGTGGGCCAGGCATGGCACATGTGTCAGTCTGCCGAGTTGCAGAGCCGCCACCAGGTTACGCCCGTTGTCACACACAACCATGCCTGGCTTGTTCAGCGATGCCAGCCACACATCGGTCTGCGCCGTGATGCCCTGTAACAGCTCTTGGGCGGTGTGCCTTTTGTCACCTAAGCTCAGCAGTTTGAGCACCGCCTGCTGGCGCTTACCCACGGCACTGCTGCTGCGCCTAGAGCTACCGACTGAAGGCGCCGTGCCCACGGATGGTAATTCGGTGGAGGAGGAGGGGTCGGAGGAGGAGGCATAGTACGTCTGAGAGACCGTGACCGAGGTAGGCCCCGCAATCCTCGGTGTGGGCAGTACATGAGCGGCCCCAGGGTCAGTCTCGGTCCCAGCCTCCACCAAGTTAACCCAATGTGTCGTCAGTGAGATATAGTGTCCCTGCCCGGCAGCACTTGTCAACGTGTCCGTGGTTAAGTGGACCTTCTCAGAAACAGCGTTGGTCAGGGCACGGATGATGTTCTGTGACACGTGCTGGTGTAGGGATGGGACGGCACATCGGGAAAAATAGTGGCGGCTGGGGACCAAATACCGAGGGGCAGCCACCGCCATGAGATTGCGAAAGGCCACGGTCTCTACCAGCCTATAGGGCAGCATCTCCAGGCTAAGCAATTTGGAGATGTGGACGTTGAGGGCTTGGGCATGTGGGTGGAACTGTATTTCCTCTTGCGCTCCAGCATTTGCTGTAAAGACAGCTGAACGCTGCGCTGGGACACATTGGTGGACGCTGTGGAGGATCGTGGAGGCGAAGGTGTGGTTTTCCGGTGGGAGGCGCTCGTGCCGGGGTCTTGGGCAGGGGGTTGACTAGCAGAGGCAGTGAGTGACACAGGGGAAGCAGCAGTGGTGGGACCCGCAGGAGGTGGTGAACGGCCTTGGTTTCATTGAGTGGGGTGTTTAGCACTCATATGCCTGCGCATGCTGGTGGTGGTTAGGCTAGTAGTGGTGGCACCCCTGCTGATCCTGGTGTGGCACAGGTTGCACACCACAGTCCGTCGGTCATCCTCACTTTCTTTAAAGAACCTCCAGACTTGCGAACATCTAGGCCTCGCCACTGGAGCTTCACTATGTGAAACAGTTGCTGCTGATGCACCAGCTCTGGCCCTGCTTCTCCCTCTGGCCACACCACTGCCTCTTCCAACCTGTTCTGGTGCAGCACTTGCCTCCGCCTCAGAAGCACTGTCTTCACTCGGCTTATCAACCCAGCTTGGGTCAGTCACCTCGTCATCCTCCGATTCCTCAGTCTGCTCCCCCCTCGGACTTCCTGCCGTGACAACAACTTCACCACTGTCTGACAACCGTGTCTCCTCATCGTCCGACACCTCTTTACAAACTTCTTCCACTAACTCAACATTGTCATCATCATCATCACCCACAGACTGCGACAGTTGGAAAGCTTGGGCATCGGGAACGAGGTCAGCAGCAACCTGAGAAGTGGTTTGTGACTCTGGGAAGGGTCCAGAAAACAGTTCCTCAGAGTATGCCGGATCGCATTCCAAATTTTCCTGGGAGGAGGCAGACTGGGGGGAAGGAGGTTGAGGTGGAGGAGCCATAGGAGTGCTCCCTTGGGTAACGTGGGTGGACTGCGTGGAAGACTGACTGGTGGACAAATTACTTGAAGCATTGTCCGCAATCCACGACATCAGCTCTTCGCACTGTTGTGGTTTCAACAGTCCTCTACCACGTGTCCCTGTAAGTTGAGACATGAAGCTAGGGAGTGTAGCTCTGCGGCGTTCCCCTGCTCCCTCATCAGCAGGTACTGTCTCACCCTGCCCAGGACCAAGGACTCTGCCCCCTGCAGCAATTGAATGCCCACGCCCTCGTCCTCGACCCTTAGCCCTGGGGTTCAACATTTTCTGTATATAAGTGTATTATATAAAAAAATAAAATAAATGGGCCTGCTGTACTGAAACCCACAAACTTGTTCAGTCTGAACAAGTAAATATATAGGTGGATAAGTTAGATCAAAATAACATATGTTATTACGTACCGTGCAGTATGGAGCAATTACACGGAAACTATTAGATTAGGCAGACTTGGTCTGCTTAGTTGCAACCCAGACAAATGTCGCACAGAGATTTTTCTAATGTTGCTGTATAAGTGAGAGCAAAAGACCTTTTTTAATTAAGTGACGTACAGAATGTGTCACCTGGACAGAAAATACGGATTGTGTTGAGTGGACAGCTGAACTGTGACACACAGAATGGTTCCACACAGCTGTGTGAAATGGATTTGTATCACTGAGATAAAACAACAAAAAAAAACTATTTTTTTATATATTTTTTTTTATATTTTTTTTTTATTTTTTTATTTTTTTTTTAACGTGACGTGCAGAAACTATCAGAGAGCAAACTCAGCCCCTGCTGACGGTGGCTATTTTGACTGCAACCCGGACAAATGTCCCACAGAGATTTTTGTAATCTAGCTGTATAAGTGAGGGCAAAAGACCTTGTTTAATTAACCCCTTCACCCATTTTCACGTACATGTACGTGAGTGAATGCGGCTCCTTGCCGCATCCTCACGTCCATGTACGTGATAGGATCGGGCGGGTGCAGGAGCTGCACCCGCCCGATCAGCAGCACGGGCCCAGCTGTTGCCGATAGCAAGGCCCGTGCTGCATCCCACGGCATCGCTGTGTGCGGTCATGCCGGCGGATTAACCCCTCACACGCCGCGATCACCGCTGACCGCGGCGTGTGAGGAGTCTGAGAGAGGGAGGGGGCTCCCTCTGACCCCATCGCCCCCCCGCGCTGCGCTGGCAGGGGGCCGATGGTTGCCATGGCAACTCCAACGCCTCACATCGGAGGCATCGGAGCTGCCATGTACGGAAGCCTAGGGGATCCAGCCTGACGGCTGGGTCTCCTAGTCAACCTGTCAGCGTCTCACACAGTGAGACGCTGACAGTTCAATTCAGTACAATACAAAATGTATTGTACTGAATTGAAACAGGGATCAAACCCTAAAAATGTGAAGTCCCATAGTGGGACATAAGTAAAAAGTAAACAAAAGTGTAAAAAAGTGTTTTTTAATAATAAAAAAAATAAAGTTTCAAGTAAAAAAAAGAAAAAACACCCCTCCCCATAAAATAATGGGTTTTTAAAAAAAAATAAATAAATAAAAAACACACATATTGGGTATCGCCGCGTTCGTCACAAAGTGCTCTATAAAAATAATACATGATCTACTACCTCAGGTGAATGCCGTAAAAAAAAATTAAAAAAACTGAGCAAAAAATTCCATTTTTTGGTCACCTTACATCACAAAAAGTGTAATTACAAGCAATCAAAAAGACGTATGTACCCCAAAATAGTGCCAATCAAACCGTCATTTCTTCCCGCAAAAAATGATACCCTACCTAAGACAATCGCCCAAAAGATTTAAAAAATATGGCTTTCAGAAAAAGGAGACACTAAAACATGCTTTTTTTTTCTTTAAAAATGCTTTTATTGTGTAAAACTGAAATAAATATAAAAAAAAGTATACATGCTAGGTATCACCACGTCTGTAATAACCTGCTCTATAAAAATATCATATGATTTATGCCCTCAGGTGAACACCGTAAAAAATAAAAAATAAAAACTGTGCCAAAAATGCAATTATATTTGTCACCTTCAATTATATAAATACTGTTCTTCAATTATATAAATACTAAAAAGTATAAACCTGAAGGTGTCGGCCCCTTACAGAGTAATGGGGGGGAGTTGCAGAGAGCGATGAGGAGAAAGCGAAGCTACTAAATAACTTTTTCTCCACTGTATTCACTGAGGAAAATAAACTGTCAGATGAAATGCAGAATATAAAAGTAAATTCCTCTTTAAAAGTGTCCTCTCTGACCCAGGAAGAGGTGCAGCAACGTCTTAAAAATATTAAAATAGACAAATCACCAGGACCGGATGGCATACACCCCCGTATCCTAAGAGAATTAAGTAATGTAATCGACAGACCCTTATTTCTGATATTTAAGGACTCTATACTGACGGGGAGTGTTCCACAGGATTGGCGCATAGCAAATGTGGTGCCAATATTCAAAAAGGGTCCAAAAACAGAGCCCGGAAACTATAGGCCGGTAAGTTTAACTTCTGTTGTGGGTAAACTGTTTGAAGGTTTTCTGAGAGATGCTATCTTGGAGTACCTCAATGAAAATAACCAAATAACTCCATATCAGCATGGCTTCATGAGGGATCGGTCATGTCAAACCAATTTAATCAGTTTCTATGAGGAAGTAAGTTCTAGACTTGACCACGGCGACTCAATGGATGTCGTATATTTGGACTTCTCCAAAGCGTTTGACACGGTACCACATAAAAGGTTAGTATATAAGATGAGAATGCTTGGCCTGGGAGAAAATGTCTGTATGTGGGTAAGTAACTGGCTCAGTGATAGAAAACAGAGGGTGGTTATTAACGGTACATACTCAGATTGGGTCACTGTCACTAGTGGGGTACCACAGGGGTCTGTATTGGGTCCTATTCTCTTCAATATATTTATTGATGATCTTGTAGAAAGCTTGCACAGTAAAATATCAATTTTTGCAGATGACACTAAACTGTGTAAAGTAATTAACACAGAAGAGGACAGTACACTGCTACAGCAGGATCTGGATAGACTGGAGGCTTGGGCAGAAAAGTGGCAGATGAGGTTTAACACTGACAAATGTAAGGTTATGCATATGGGAAGGAATAATGCAAGTCACCAGTACACACTAAATGGTAAAGCATTGGGTAACTCTGACATGGAAAAGGACCTAGGAATTTTAGTGAACAGCAAACTAAGCTTCAGAAACCAGTGTCAAACTGCTGCTGCCAAGGCCAATAAGATAATGGGTTGCATCAAAAGAGGCATAGATGCCCGTGATGAGAACATAGTCCTGCCACTTTACAAATCACTATTCAGACCACATATGGAGTACTGTGTACAGTTCTGGGCTCCTGTGAACAAGGCAGACATAGCAGAGCTGGAGAGGGTTCAGAGGAGGGCAACTAAAGTATTTACTGGAATGGGTGGACTACAGTAACCAGAAAGATTATCAAAATTGGGTTATTCACTTTAGAAAAAAGACGACTGAGGGGAGATCTAATAACTATGTATAAATATATCAGAGGTCAGTACAGAGATCTATCCCATCATCTATTTATCCCGAGGACTGTGACTGTGACGAGGGGACATCCTCTGCGTCTGGAGGAAAGAAGGTTTGTACATAAACATAGAAGAGGATTCTTTACGGTAAGAGCAGTGAGACTATGGAACTCTCTGCCTGAGGAGGTGGTGATGGTAAGTTCAAGAAGGAGAGTTCAAGAAGGGCCTGGATGTATTTCTGGAGGGTAATAATATTATAGGTTATAGTTACTAGAGATGGGTCGTTGATCCAGGGAGTTATTCTGATTGCCTGATTGGAGTCGGGAAGGAATTTTTCCCCCTAAAGTGAGGAAAATTGGCTTCTACCTCACAGGGGTTTTTTTGCCTTCCCCTGGATCAACTTGTAGGAAAACAGGCTGAACTGGATGGACAGATGTCTTTTTTCGGCCTTACAAACTATGTTACTATGTTACCTTCATCACAAAAAGTGTAATTAAAGCGATCAAAAAGACGTATGTACCCCAAAATAGTGCCAATCAAACCGTCATCTCTTCCCACAAAAAATGACACCCTACCTAAGACAATCGACCAAAAGATAAAAAAAAATATGGCTTTCAAAAAATGGAGACACTAAAACATGATTTTATTTTCTTCAAAAAAGCTTTTATTTTGTAAAACTGAAGTAAATGTAAAAAAGTAGACATATTAGGTATTGCCGCGTCCGTAAAAACCTGCTCTATAAAAATATCACATGATCTAACCCCTAAGGTGAATTTCATAAAAAAAATAAAATAAAAACTCTGCCTAAACGACCATTTTTTTGGTCATTTTGCCACATAAAGTGTAATATTGAGTGATCAAAAAATCATATGTACCCAAAAATGCTACCTATAAAAACGTCAACTCATTCTGCAAAAAATGAGCCCCTACACAAGACGATCGGCAGAAAAATAAAAGAAATGTAGCTTTTAGAAAATGAAGACACAAAAACATAATTTTTGTTTTGAAAAATGCTTTATTATGTAGAACTGAAACAACAACAAAAAATACACATATTTGATATTGTTGCGCCTGTATCAACCTGCTCTTTATAAGCAACAAATGATCTATCCTGTCAGAAGAACTCTGTAAAAAACAAAAAATAAAAACTGTGCCACAACAGCCTTTTTTTGTTACCTTGCCTCAAAAAAAGTGTAATACTGAGCAATCAAAAATCATATGTACCAATAGTACCAATAAAACTGTCACCTCATCTCGCAATTTCCAAAATGGGGTCACTTTTTGGGAGTTTCTACTCTGGGGGTGCATCAGGGGGTGTTCAATGTGACATGGAAACCTAAAATTATCCCAGCGACATCTGCCCTCTAAAATCCATATGGCATTCCTTTCCCTCTGTGCCCTGCTATGTTCCCCTACAGAAGTTTACCACCACAGGTGGGGTGTTTCTGTAAACTGCAGAATCAGGGTAATAAATATTGAGTTTTCTTTGGCTGTTAACCCTTGCTGTGTTACAGGGACAATAAATTAAAATGGAAAATCTGCAAAAAAAGTGAATTTTTGAAATTTCACCCCCATTTTCCTTTCATTCTTGTGGAACACCTAAAGGGTTAACAAAGTTTGTAAAATCAGTTTTGATTAACTTGTTGGTTGTAGTTTCTAAAACTGGGTCATTTATGGGTGGTTTCTATTATGTAAGCGCCACAAAGTGACTTGATAACTGAACGGGCCCCTGAAAAGTGGGTTTTGGAAATTTTCTTAAAAAATTTTAAGAATTGCTTCTAAATTCTAAACCTTCTAACTTCCTGAAAAAATAAAATGATGTTTACAAAATGATGCCAACATGAAGTAGACATCTGGGAAATGTACAGTAACAACTATTTTATGAGGTATCACAATCTGCTTTAAAAGCAGAGACATTCAAATTTCAAAAATTATGAATTTTTCCAAATTTTCTGTAAATTTTTGAATTTTTATAAAGAAAAGTGAAACATATTGACTCAAATTTACCACTAACATGAAGTACAATATGTCACTAGAAAACAATCTCAGAATCGCTTAGATAAGTAAAAGCGTTCCAGAGTTATTAACACATAAATTGAAACATGTCAGATTTGAAAAATGTAGCTTGGTCCTTAAGGTGAAAACTGGCTGTGTCTTGAAGGGGTTAAGTGATGCACAGAATGTGTCACCTGGACAGAAAATATGGATTGTAGTGAGTGGACAGCTGAACTGTGACACACAGAATGGTTCCACGCAGCTATGTGAAATGGATTTCTATCACTGAGATAAAACGACAAAAAAACTTTTTTTTTTCTTACCGTGACGTGGCAGAAACTATCATAGAGCAAACTCAGGCCCTGCTGACGGTGGCTATTTTGACTGCAACCCAGACAAATGTCGCACAGAGATTTTTGTAATCTAGCTGTATAAGTGAGAGCAAAAGACCTTGTTTAATTAAGTGACGTACAGAATGTGTCACCTGGACAGAAAATACGGATTGTAGTGAGTGGACAGCTGAACTGTGACACACAGAATGGTTCCACGCAGCCTCCTCACGACGATTAAGGCGCTCGCTCCCCAAGGAGAGAGAGTACCCCAAGACAACAAAGTGGCACGACAACAGTGTGGAGGTGGCAGTGGCAGCAGCTGTAGCATCAGGAGACTACAGGGTGGCACGACAACAGTGTGTAGGTGGCAGTAGCATCAGGAGACCCCAGAGTGGCACGACGACATTGTGCAGGCAGCAGTAGCTTCAGGAGACCACAGACTGGTGTGACGACATTGTGGAGGCAACAGCAGTAGCATCAGGAGACCACAGAGTGGCACGACAACAGTGTGTAGGCAGCAGTAGCATCAGGAGACCACAGAGTGACACGACGACAGCACGGAAGTGGCAGCAGTAGCAGCATCTTCAGGATGCCATAGAGTGGCACAATGACAGAGTGTGTAAGTGGCAGCAGCATCATCAGGAGGCCATAGAGTGGCACAATGACAGAGTGTGGAAGTGTGGCAATAGCCGCATCAGGAAGCCACGGAGTGGCGCAACGACATTGTGGAGGCAGCAGCAGTGGCATCAGGAGACCACATAGTGACGCGACAACATTGTGGAGGCAGCATCAGCAGACTACAGAGTGGTATGACGACAGTGTGCAGTCAGCAACAGCAGCAGACTAGAGAGTGGCGCAACAACCGTGTGCAGGCAGCACCAGCAGCAGACTACAGAGTGGTACGATGACATTGTGGAGGCAGCAGCAGTAGTACCAGGAGACCACAGAGTGGCACGACGACATTGTGCAGTCAGCAGCACTAGCATCAGGAGACCACAGAGTGGCGCGACAACATTGTGGAGGCAGCACAAGCAGCAGCAGCAAACTACAGAGTGGTACGACGACGGTGTGCAGTCAGCACTAGCAGCAACAGCAGCAGACTAGAGAGTGGCGTGACGACCGTGTGCAGGCAGCACCAGCAGCAGCAGACTACAGAGTGGTACGATGACATTGTGGAGGCAGCAGCAGTAGCACCAGGAGACCACAGAGTGGCAAGACGACATTGTGGAGGCAGCAGCACTAGCATCAGGAGACCACAGAGTGGCGCAACAACATTGTGGAGGCAGCAGCACTAGCATCAGCAGACCACAGAGTTGCGTGACGACAGTGTAGAGGCAGCAGCAGTAGTACCAAGGAGACCACAGAGTGGCACGATGACATTGTGGAGGCAGCAGCACTAGCATCAGGAGACCACAGAGTGGCTCACCGACATTGTGGAGGCAGCACCAGCAGCATCAGGAGACTACAGAGTAGTATGAAGACAGTGTGCAGGGCAGCACTAGCAGCAGCAGACTAGAGAGTGGCGCAACGACCGTGTGCAGGCAGCGCCAGCAGCAGACTACAGAATGGTGCAACGACATTGTGGAGCAGCAGCAGTAGCATCAGGAGACCACAGAGTGGCCCGACAACATTGTGGAGGCAGCAGCACTAGCATCAGGAGACCACAGAGTGGCACGACGACATTGTGGAGGCAGCATCAGCAGACAACAGAGTGGTACAAAAACAGTGTGCAGCAGCAGCAGACTAGAGAGTAGCGCAATGACATTGTGGAGGCAGCACCAGCAGCAGACTTCAGAGTGGGGTGGTGGGTGGCAATAACACTACCCGCTGACGATGGTGGGTGTAAGAAGGAGCACTTGGCATCAAATGTGCGGCATCAGGCGAGAAGCAGCATCAGAATAGTTATTGAGGCAGGTAGCCAAAAAGAAACAGGTCTCTAGTCAAGACAGCATGGATGATCTAATCTGATGCATCAGGCATTGGTGGGTGGAAATCCTGGCTGATCCACGCCAGATTCATCTTGACAAAGGTCAGTCTCTACACATTTTGGGTGGACAGGCAAGTTCTCCTTGGTGTAACTATGGCCCCCGCCGCACTAAACACCCGCTATGATGCCACACTACTGGCCGGACAGGACAGCTTTTCCAGAGCAAACTCTGGCCAGTTGCGGCCACAAATCTAGTTTTGCTGCCCAGTTGTCCAGCGGATCTTCAATGACGGGGTGGCAGGGTGCTGTCCAAGTATGCTACCACCTGCTGGTTCAGGTCCTCCTGATGCTGCTGGTGAGTAGTTTCTTCACTACGCGGGTGAAGAAAGCTGCTCATCAGCGACTCTAGACTCAGGCTACTGCTGATGGACCTGGTACTGCTCCTGCACCCCACCCCCTCAGCAGCCATGGCAATGGAACCTGAGCACAGAGGGCCCCCCGGTTAGACCTGCGAGAGGATGGACAATGGTGCAGATAGAAAGCAGCCAACTGACTACATAGGATGTCTCCATAGTAGTTCAGTTTGTCCTCCTCTCGCAGGTGTATAAAAGTCCCTCATTTTGAAACCGGTAGCGAGGGTCTAACATGGTGGAGAGCCAGTAGTCATCCCTCTGCCGAAAAGTAAAAATACGGCTGTCACAACGCAAGCAATTGAGCATGCATTGGGCCATTTGCGCAAGTGACCCTGAGGGACTCCCTGCCTCCATC
>ONZH01024223.1:0-28702 GCA_900303285.1 Rhinella marina
TTTCAGATCTGTTTGTTCAATGTTTGTGGTTACTTGTTATATGTTAACTGTACTCATAACATCAGAGATCTGTCCTCATGGACAGTTGAGACCAAACTAGTTAGAGGACACCCCCATGAAAGACAAGTCCTGTGTTGATTGGAAAAAAAAAACAGTCCATTCATTTCCACATCCAGAAAAGCTGGGTACTTCTACAAAATGTGCAGAATACACAAAACAGCATTGAGTATCTAAAGGAGGGTGCAAAAAGTTGAATTGAACAAAAGGCCTATAGCGGGTGTGGCTTCCCATCAGTACTCCCCACAAGAAGGGGGAAGGAAGATTTTGTAGTTACCTGCCCATTTCCTTGCCCATGGGAGGAGATGAAAGTTCAGCCCCTCAAGTGCAACGCCCATAAGAAATAGGATATCCTGAGTCACATGCTGTGTCCTATTATCCATACAATCCTTAGGGACTGCACCCATTGCCTCAGAGGAAACATGTTCCATATTAACTCATGTGTAAGGGTTGTATTACATGTGTAGGAGTAGTAATGTGATGGTAAAGATGGTAATGTAGTTCCTATTCCGCCATCAAGGTGTAAACTTTGAATCTGACTACTCTGCTTCTTCTGGAGGGAGGGAGTAGTAGTATGAGTCCTTCCTGATTTTTAAAAAATTCACATGATTGTTTCCATTAATAATCAAATATTGAGTTTCTTACAGATGGATCATCTCAGACAGGATATGCTGTTCCTACCCAAATGTTGTCAAGTCAGAACCACTCCCTCCAGCAATGTCAGTGCAGGAGGCAGAGCTGAAGGCACTCACTGAGGTTTGTAAGATGGCTGAGGGTAGGACGGCTAACATTCAGGTATGCCTTCAGTATCACTCATTATTATGGTCTAATCTGGTGGAGCAGAGATTTTGTTTGATCCATGGGTAAGCCCATCAATAATGAATGCTGAGTGTATGAAAGATGTTTGATGCCCTGATGCTACCTGAGGAGGTAAAGGCTAAACTATTACCTGAAGCCTATAGTAAGTGGAAGTCTGTGTGATACAGGATGGTTTTGGGCCAGTAGACTTCCAAAAGGTTTGAGTCTTTTCAGATACCGGCTACAGAGGCTGAAGAGAAAAACATCAAAGGAAAAAGGTAGAAGTGATGACTAAGAATGGACTCTGAAGGGTTGGTAAGAAATTCTTCCTTCAGAGGACACTCTACCTAAAGAGGATGGATTTAGAACATGGGCAAATCAAGAGAGAGAAGGTGTGACTGGGTTCTGTGGTGGATGGCTCCTGGGTTTAACAATTCTGCCTCTAGGTGAATGCTATAATAATGATGGGAGAACTATGGGAGTTCCAGGAAGGCATATGCTCAGGTCATCGTACCCATTTCAGAGACTGTGGATTGGCTGTTAAGTTAACAAAGGTAGAACAACGTGAATATGTCCTTTTCTGTATTGATCTCTTTCCAGGATATTCGGAGACCTGGCCTGTAGCAAAGGCTACAGCTAAAGATACTGACTGAGGAGAGAATACCCACTCCTGGGCTCTTCTTCATTTAACTGGAAGATAGGCCTGAGTCCTTAGGAGGTACTCTTTGAGAATGTCCCTAGGTTAGATCTCTATTTCCCCAATAGCTCCAGAAGCAGCATAGTAGTGTTTCAAAGTATGTTATCTGTCTCACAAACAAGTCCATGTTTTAGTTTGTTTTCCAGATCCAGACTGCATAAGAGGCAACTCAATCTTCACAACCAGGAGATTGGGTAGTGGTGAAAGGAGAGGTGTATGGAAAGTCCGAGAGTCACGTTTGAGGATCTACATCAAGTCCTGTAAACCACCGAGACGGCTGTCCAATTAGAATGGATCCACACGTAACATAGAAACCAAGTGCCAGGACTACAGGAGCCATAATGCTTTTATATGTCTTATTGTTTGGTTTATATGGTACAAGAGGGAAAACAGTTAGATCAAATTCCAATGGTATTTTATCAAGATGAGTCAGGAACTGCCAAGTTTGACTTTTGCAGTGTAGTAGACAGATGACAGATAGGACACTTGGCTTTTGTCAGATAAGTACATCTGTGTGACAGGAACTGACCCAGTCTATGGTAATTATGCAGTGTTTAGAGATGATCATACCAACTGTGGACATTGGAGATAAGCAGGACGGAACACTAGTCCTAAATATTGGGAATATAAACCAGTGGAGGCTGTGGATCTCCTAGAGTCAGTAAGCAACACAATATCTGGTCATGATTAAGAGGGTTTTGTCATACATCCTTTGACTCTCAAGTATACATTGTTGCCATAGGAGTCCCTAGAAGAGTTTCTGACGAATGTTTAAAGCTAGAAGTCAGGTAGCTGTGGGATTTGAGTCATTAATTCCAATGATTAGAATAAATAAAATGTAGATTAGATTAACATCTCTATTATCAACAACAGAGATTTGTGAATTAAACCGGTGACGCTGTGATGACTCTGCAGAACCAACTGGTCCTCGACAGCAGAAAAAGGAGGGGTCTACAAGATCTTTGGAAGTTCCAGCTGTACCTACATTTCGAATAACACCCGATAGAAGTATCATCAAGGATCTGAAGGGACTGACGACTATCGAATGAAATGGCTGAAAATTAAAATTGTTTTTTTTTAATGTTTAATATGTCTATGCCCACACCATGCATATGTGCTGTGACTCTGTCAAAGATAAGAATGATTACAACTCTATGAAGAATGCAATTCCATCCTGAAGTAAATAAAAACCTTGTTGATGGTTGCGGAGTAAATAGGACAAGGTGAAGGCAAACCCAAAAGGGAGTTGGGGGGACCTGGTGAAGCAATAAGGAAAGTCCAGCTCTTCGCTGTTTAGGGCGTTGGGAGAGTACCTCACTTTGCCTGTTCACCTTGAGTCTATTTCCCGCAAAAAGGAGGGATTTGTGAGAGATAGGTTTTCATATATATTGTGTAAAGCCTGTACTACTCATCTTTGACCACTAGATGGCAGCTAGTTAGCAATGTGAGTCACGTGAACACTCTCTTTGTTCTAACACATGTTAATTTGCCTGTTTCAAAGTAACCAATGAACTTAGTGTTGAAGTTCCTGAACAACACCCTTGTGTCAAAGAACCAATCACTCTGCTTAAGTAACACCCCTTTTTGTCTATGTCATAACTACTATATAAGTGTCTGTCTCTTTAATAAACGCTCTCTTGCTTGGGGGATGTGAAGTATTTTCCATGAAACCAACTTGTGTGTGGTATCATTGTGAAAGTGGTCTGAGCATATGCATACCTATACTTCTAATGATTTGGCACCACACAAAGAAGAAGAGTATCGCTGGAAGTGCGATGACATTACCCATGTTAAAGGGGATGTCCATTTTTTTTTGGTTCTTTGTAAGTTTATAACTAGTCAAATATAACAGCTTGTAAATGCACTTTGTGTTTCAAAAGCTGCTCCTTTCTCAGATTTCACTCATGGTCACATGACCTGTGATGTCACCTTCCCTGCCTGCTAATCTTGTATTCGTGCACCAAGAGATCAGCCTGTACACGAGATGTCACTGTTCTGGCCAGGCCCCCCTGCACTAGCTGACCTGCTGGCTGCTCTGTGTCTCATTCTCCCAGGATTTTTGCAGATTAAACATTAACCTCTTCAGCCAGGACAGGGCTGAAGACTTTACTACAATAACTGCAGGCAGTGAGGAGAGAAATCTTGGGCACATGAGCTGACAGAGGAGTTCTTCAGATCAGAAAGGTAGGGGGAAGTTCCTGTGTGTACTGTATCAGCAGTGTCATTGTACAGCTGGGACTTGTAGTCCTACACATACAACATGCTGCTGAATATCCCAGCAGGCAGACATGTCACTCAGCCCTTGTATTCACTCCCTTTGCAGAGAGGGGGAAGGGGGAGGGGTAAGGGCAGAGATTGTTATTACTGCAGGTAAACAAAGGCCAGAGGAGAATTAGGGAGATGAGGAAATCATGTTTTTTTGGCCTCAAAATTGCTTACATTTGTTATATATTGCTGGGCATCAGATTTACAGTGCTATATTTTTATTTTTTCATAACTCGGACAACCCCTTTAAGTGTCTGCAAGTGTTGGGTTTGCTGTACTGTCCAGAATAGCATCATAGTTTACCTATTGGTCGTGTGTTGTCTGTTGCTGTTTTAATTTCACACACCACACACTATTTTAAAGGTCCTTAAAGTGTCCCTTTCACAGCAGTTAGATGCACTATGTGCATACATATATTTCTTTCATATGTCTGTTGGCCCCTTATAAAGCATACTTTTACATATGTGCACCATGTTCTTTGCTGCTTTGTATTTTTGTCATGTACATTATTACAGTTATGGTCTTCAGCCTGCTACTGCTGCAGCATAGTAATATATTATTTTGTTGCGTTGTGTACCACTCTCATTACCCACACGTTTAAAATACTATATGTTACTGTACCTTTTTTTATTTTGTATTTTTTCTTATGTATGCAGTTAAGAAGGAGAAGACCCGATGGGCCAGCTGCCGCGACCAATATAGGCGGGAGTTGATGAACATTGGCCGCAGTGGCGATGGGGTGGCCAAGAAACGCCCCTATCTCTATACTGAGCAGCTGCAGTTCTTGAGCCCTGTTCTTGAATTGAGGCCATGAGGTTTTTTGTTATTATTCTTTGAAATTTGGATTTATAATGTAATGCAAGCCTAATGTTCAAATGTTTTAGTGTTTTGTATAAACATGTTATCTTTAAGCAACCACCATGGGCCCAAAAATTGCCCAAAACATGTTTAATTTATAGTTCTGTACTCCAGTAGGGCCAGTGTTCTTACACATCCACACTCTAGAGGGATATGTTGAACATCATATACAGTTTATTACATCCGGGTTAAAAAAAAAACTTCCTTATGACAAAGCTTAAAATAGGTAGTGCATGTTTTTTAATATCAATTACGCACTAACAGCACACAGACGGTGAGCAACTACACCACTCTTTTTTTTTCTTTTTTTTTTTAAAGAAAACAAATCTCCTCTATAAATTGTCAAATCATAGTAATCCTGTTTTTGTTATGTTGTTCATTGTAAATTCAATTTTTTCTTTTGGCGGGTTTAATTTCACTGTATCTGATAGCAATTTAGTTTTTGACCAGTGGGACTACTGCCTTCTCGTAACTTAAAGTGAACCTGTGATCTCATAAACACCCCCTGAACTCGAGTGGACGTGGATTGTAAGTGTTGCGGAATCCAATTTAATCTCTTTTTATATTCATAGTCACTTCCATTCAGACACTGTGCGCCCACAAAACAAGCTATAATTACATTGACATGACTCTTATTAGAGTCCACTCCACTATGTCAGTGAGCAGTGTAGTACAATGAGTGCTTTTAAATTCTGTTTGGTAAGAGCACAAAGTCAGAATGCAATTGAGTATGAAGATCAAAATTAACACAGCGGACTCGATGTCACTTACACTATACAGAACTTACTGTATATAGGATGTTGTTTCACACATTTACGTTAAATGGGTATTACGTTAAAGTAAGTGAATTTGTAAAAAACTGCCTTAAAGGGGTATTCTCATCTTAGACAAATTGGGGGAATATCGCTAGGATATGCCCCCATTGTCTTATAGGTGCGGGTCCCACCGCTGGGACCCGCACCTATAGCCAGAACGGAGCAGGGAGCGCTGCGCCTGGAGGACCCCAGGTTTCCGGGGTTCTGGCCACCACCAGACACAGCTCCCCGCGCCGCTCATAGAAATGAATGGGAGCCGGGCCGTGCATGCGCGGTGCGCTCCCATTCATTTCTATGGAGCCGACGGAAGTAGCCAAGCCAGCGCTCGGCTATTTTCGGCGGCCCCATAGAAATGAATGGAGGGCGGCTGCGCATGCGCAGTGCGCCCTCATTCACTTCGGGGGCTCCGTTCTCGATATAGGTGCGGGTCCCAGCGGTGGGACCCACACCTATAAGACAATGGGGGCATATCCTAGCGATATGCCCCCATTGTCTAAAATGAGAATAACCCTTTAAGGCTGCAGCTTGGACCCAAAAAAAAAACATACCTATACATATAATCCAAGCATAATTTTACCATACAATCCATTAGTGTAGCTTCTGGGTGAGCCTGCAGCACTTTATGAGCATCATGGCCTCTGATCTTCACTCACAAAAATACAATCCACACAATGGCTAGTTTTGCTGCTGTGAGTGTTCATGTTTATTGATTGGTTGCCTGATATTCCAGCCCATACACACCACCTGTACTCAGCAATCAACAACACACTGACACTCCCTTTGTTTAACAAAAAATTTATTTCGAGAATTGATAGTAACACACTGCGCATGCTTGACCTGACAAAGGCTCAGAAAGACAGGTCTATGCCATGGTAATCCAGCAGAGGAAACACTGCGGTTAGCACAGGAATCAAACTACTTTTACCTACTGAACGTAAAATATGTTCCTAAAACATTTTATTTGGTAAATATTGATGATGATTTTGTCACAAACATAACTATGATTTATGTAATCCGGAATACCCCTTTGAAACATTTTTAGACTTATTTTGTACTGTATTACACATTCATTTTGCTTATTTTTTACTTTTATTTGTAGAACTGTGGACAATTTTGATGAGCTAGAGACTTCGGATGTTGCACCACCAGAAATCACAACAACCCAGACCACACAGGGGACACAGGAGGAAGGAGCCCAAGCTGAGGAAGAACAACCATCCTCGGCCCATGTTCCCACAAGTCCAGAGGCTCCCCCAAGGACCCTGCCACCAAGGAGACGGCAGACTGCCCCTTAGGCTTCTTCTGGGCTAGGTGCTCGGGAGATAGTGGACAGACAGGTGATAGAGTACCTATCCCAGAGGAGGACTGAGGGGCCCGAAATGACTATGTTGAAGTGGCTGGGACATTTGATGAAGCAGGTTCCGCCCCATCGACAGAGTCCATGTATGGCATCCCTTGCCATGGTATTGGAGATGTTTTCATCTCCATACCAAGGGGACATTGTGAATTTAATTCACATTGTCCGCCGGCAGGTCCTTGCCCCTCCACCTCCTCCACCTCCTCAGCAGCCCACCTATGGGCAGGAGCCCACCTATGGGCAGTAGACAACCTATGGGCAACAGACCACCTATGTCCAGCAGCCCAGATTTGCCCCTTCTGAGGTTTTAAATTACCCCCAGGAGCGCATGAATGCTCCATCGAACTCTGCTGGCCCTGACTCAGGCAATGTGCGCCAGCCTACCTCAACTTTTGTCCCCCATTTCTTTACCCGTGAATTGATGGATACTTAAATTGCTTTGTTTTAATTTATTTTATTTTATTTTTTTTTGTTTTAATTTATTATAAAGTAAAGTTTACTTTACATGGAGCCGCAAGTTGGCTTCCACAATTTTTTGTCTGAAGTCTATTTTTTAAGGTATATTTTTATTTAAGTTACATGTCTCAAAGGTTTAGGTCAGCATTGCTAAGAAGCTTTGCCTTCAATGCTAACTTGTAACTTTAAAATAAACAATGTAATTTGTAAGGTAAACCAACACAAAAAAAGGGTAAAATTTAACCAAAAAAAGGCAAATTATGCGCCAGCTCTCTGCGCACTTCGGATCCATGAGGCCGATGCCAGTAGATCGCATGGGCACAGACTCGGGTAAGTACTGCGCATGCGCGGGATTATGCTGCAGCCGGAGGAGTGAATAAGAAGTGAATAATAAGTAGGTGGGCGGTGCTGGGCTCCAAGATTTGCGGCGTGGCCGGGCTCCAACGGCGCAAAGGACATCCCCTTGGGCTCCTTATGTGAGTGATTTGAATATTAATCAAAACCCTTTTTTTATAAAAATAGAACTCTGGGATCAATAAGAATAGCATATTTAGAATGAGCGCAGTGAGACCTAAACACAAGTGTGACTATCTATATAGGGCAAAACCTGGTGACAGAATCCCTTTAAGGTACAGCAATGGGCGCTAATTTTGCCACTAACCCCACCAAAACAAAAAACGTTGATAAAGACATGTATATCCTTATGTGCTGTAATACTTCACTCATCAGCATATTGTCATTAAGGAGAACATTCTTAATGATAAAATGCAAAATATAGTACGATTGTCAAAATTACAATAGAAAGTCCTTATTTCGCCTATTTCGTAAATGTTGCAAAAACAAAAAAAAGTGGCATTAGAAGGTTTATGGGAACATACACAAATGTCTAAAGTGATGCTTCAGAATTTCAGTAAAACTATAAAGCAAACAACACATCTCTGAAGACACTTGCTTTTTCCATTTCCCAAAAACCTCAGCCCGCAAGCCCACATCAAGGGTCCTCTGTCTCTTGCGAGTCCCTACACTACCTAATATATAAAGTATTATCAACTATATGTAAAAAATAAAAAGACACTAAAGAGCACAGAAGATCTCAAACGCTACCACGAATTGCATCCATCTGCCACGACAATACCCTCTCGGGGCTGATGAAGAAGTCTGCATAAAGTTCCCGAATTGCAATGCCTGCAGTACCAGGTCGTCTATGCATCCTGAGATCCAAACCAACACCAGGAAATGTTGGAATTTCACTCTGGTCAACTCCAAGGAAGCATCGTGAATCCTGGTGAAGTTGTGTAGAATAACACAAGCTTGAACAACCAGGGTGGCATTGTCCGGATCCATCTGTATGGTTGTCAGAAATACCCTCCACTTGTTAGAGAGAATACCAAAAGTGCACTCAACATACCGACGGGCCGTGCTCAAACGGTAGTTGAAAATACGCCTTCTGACATCCAAACCGCGTCTTGGGAAAGGTCGCATCACATGGCCAGTCAATGCAAACCCTTCGTCAGCCACGATCACAAACGGAGCCGGCGGACCAGCATATCCGGGCAGTCTTCTGGGCTCTGGCAGGGCAAGCTAATTGGCACGAAGCCGCTCACCCATTCTAGAAGTACTAAAGATGCGAGCATCCGAGGTGCTTCCATAGGCCCCGATATCAACCATTATAAATTTATAGTTGCTGTCAGCCAAGGCCAAAATCACTATAGAAAACTGTTTATAATTGAAGAATCGGGGCCCTGAGTGAGGAGGCTTCTTCACATGAATGTGTTTGCCATCCAGTGCCCCAACGCAGTTTTGGAAATGGGCAGAGAAATTGAATCCGTCCGCAAAACGAAGCCAATCCTCTGCTTTGGGCTGTGGCATCACCATCTTTCGGAATCGCAGCCAGATGGCTTAACAAGTATGTGCCACTATCCGAGAAATTGTAGAAATCCCCAACAGAAACTCATAATGCAAGGGAGAAAATGAGTTCCCAGTTGCAAGGAATCTGTGGGAAAAAAAAACAAAAAAAAAAAAAAACATAAGGTAAGAAGCCATCTAGACAATTAACATATGCACTCGGAAAAACACAAACAGGTATTTAAACAAATATTTAAAAAAATAACCATTGCTACATAAAAATGTATAAATACATGAAAAAAAACATGGTTTGTGTGAACAAGCACACATAAAAATACAAAATAAATGAAACAAACATTGTAAAAAAAAAAAAAAAAGAGGAAAAACAATACAAAAAAAAAAAATTCTTACCTCAGGGTGGCGAGTAGCCTTTCCTCAGGTGAAATGCTGCGCCGCATGTTGGTGTCCTGGAAAGTGAGGTCAGGACGGATATACAACATCAGCAAATCAAACATAGCCACTGACATGCGACAGAATCCAAAGAACTTCTCCGGGTGCTGACGAAGGTCAGTGAACAGGGTGTGAAAATGGCCCTTCCTGTACCATTGAGAAACTATGGGGTAAACCCAGAGTCTCTTCCTCCTGCTCCTCGGTTCCTCAACCAGCACAGATAAATGGTGGCTGTATCGCCGAAAAAGAAGGCAGTGCAGGAGAACCTCATCATCAGAATCTTCTTCCACGTGGAAAGAAAGCCAGAAACAGCGAAGCAAACAATGGAAACAAAGCAACCTCTGTATGCTCCAAAAACCATCAGAAAATGGCCACCAAACACTCAGGTGACCTACTTATATACCTGTTTCTGGGGGTGTAGCCAAGTTAAATAATCCAAATTACATCTTCCGTTTTTTTTTGTGGTCCGCAAAAAACGAAGACATACGGAAACACAACGTCTGTTTTTTGCGGACAAACGGAAACATTGCGGAATACAAATGGAACATTAAAATCAACTATATACAGAAACGTTGGGCCGCAATTTGCGGCCCGCAAAACACAACGGTCATGTGAAAGAGGCCTTATTCACAGGCAAAATATATTATTATGAAGAAACCAGCAATATTTATTAGCTTTTTAAGCCTAAAAACATTATTCTCAATATGATAAGGATATAGATTTAACGTGCTGCGGGGGTTAACGTGCTGCGGCCGGCTCTGCGGCCCGCCCCCATTGCAGTGAATAACCCACCAGAACAGCCTGCCAGAGCCCCGCACCGCAAGTGTGGAGGTAACCTAATTAGCAGCTATTCCTGACTGTTATATGTGAGGACTTGTTTTATCTGTGTTATTTATCTGCTTATTTTTCTTAAATCTTCATTTTCTCTTATCTTGGATGACATTTCGGGGCTTTGGAACCGATTACTCAACTTACAATGGTTTCAACATACAATGGTCGTCCTGGAACCAATTAATATTGTAACTTGAGAGACCACTGTATATGAGAAGATAGCAGTCATAGCTATTTAAATGAAAAAGTTTGTGTTTGCTGTATTCTAGTACAATATTGGCCACTAGGTGGCAGACATGTCCCACAGATAAACAAAAAAAAAAAAGAAATTGAAAAGTGCATTTATAGACTGTATTGTGCTGCCAAGCAAGCAGTAAGACTCTACAGTACTAAATGCCTTGCATATAAAAATTGACTCTTTTTGTATTGGTACACATTGTGGGAACTTTTGAGAGAGAATTCATCATGCTGTCAAGTTATGACATTTTAAGGTATTCTCCTATTTTCGCTTATAATAATAAGTGCCGGAGGCATTATTGACATTAACATTAAGTGACATTAAGTTCTTCTACAAACCACCAGTGCATTTCCCGGAACCAAGGCGTTCAGTACAGCATTTTCCACTCCATTAACTAAGTAGGGAGCTGAGATCAGCATTTCCTCTGATGTTGGAAAAGTATACAATAGTCTGCTGTGATATTCTAGACTGGATGGCAGAGTAAAACCACCTGTCGTGGGCTAGAGCTAAAAAAGACTTATCCTTATCTTACAGAATTTATTTCTAACCAAGCAGCTGTCATTACTAGAGGCCCTACAATTGTATGGGGACTAGGTACAATGGAAACACAGTTGTTATATTTGATGGGAATCAAGCTTTGTGCAAATGCAATTCAATTAATCAAGCCCTACATTCCAGAATTCTAGCCTCAAAAAGTTGCAAAAGTTGCATTATGCACACAACTCACTCCAGTTTTGGAAAGTGGGGTGTTTAGCTATGTTAATGAGTTTTACTCCAAATTTATCAATGCAACTCCTTAAAAAAGTCACAAAAACATCACTCCCAGGGGCGTAGCAATAGGGGAAGCAGGGGAAGCAGCTGCTTTGGGGCGCCGACCCACAAGGGGGCCCCTCAAGAGGGAGACTAAAAGATTTTATTGTCAGGGCCCCCTCAACAGTATTATACAATGACATTATATACAGTGACACTATAGAAAGCGGATGGAGCGGCTGTCAGGCCTTGTCTGGGAGAGCTCAATCTTGACTAGCCACAAGAGTGAGGGTTGCATGTGAGTTCGGGGTTGCGAGGAAGTTTCTGGGGGGGCCCCATTCAAAAATTTGCTGTGGGGCCCAGTTAGTTGTAGTTACGCCACTGATCACTCCAGTGGGGTTTGGCATAAAAAGCAAAACTGGAGTAGCATTTATAGACATATTCAACCAACATGCACTGTCTGTACTGAAGGGGTAACACATGACTGCAAGTCAGACTGGAGTCACAGAAGTTGTAGTTGCAAAACTTTTCAGTTGGCATCGGCATCTCAATTGGCCCTACCAATCAATTTGAAGGGCTAGTCTGTATTTGTAAATGTGCTTCATTTTTTGATTATTTATAAAAAATAGAAGCCTGTGACATCACTTCAAGGAGTCCTGTTAGTAATGATAAAGAGCATAGGAAGTTGGGAAAACCTAATTTCTATTTAAATAGAAAAATAATGTTTTGATGCAATGTGTTTTTTTTTTTTTTTAAAGCGACCCTCCGATTCAAGAAAACAAAATTCACATTAAACTAGGAATAGTGTTGATCAAACTTGTGTTTTCAAGTCCGGCGTACGAGGTTCAGGTTCGGGTTATATAAGAATTCCATTTTGGATTACGCTACCACGGACCATAAGTTATGGTCCATGGTAGCGGAATCCATAACGGAATTCTTAGATAATGCGAACCTTGTACGCTGAACTTGAAAACACAAGTTTGCTCATCCCTACCTAGGAACAAAAGTGGGGCCCTCCTTTTCATCTTATTAGTTGCAGAGCCACTAGTTCTCTAGTGCTTCTCGGACTATCTGGTGCACACTGTGCATTGGTAGCCCAAGACACTTCCTACTTGCCTTGCTCTGCTCTTGGATTGACCAGCACTGTTCACATAAGCAGCACTGGCCAATCTGAGGATTTGTTGAAGTCCACCTGCAGCAAGCATTAGTTAGTCAAAGTAATGGTACTGGCTGTCCTTAAAGAGACCAGCTCAGTATGGAGAGTCACTGGAGGTGCTCCTTGGTATGGAGATTGTGCTCCATGAAAACACAATGTGGACAAATGTATCTCCCAAGGAAAAAGAACCATCTTGCTAGCGTCACCTTGTGGAAGTGCCTTCCTATGTGACTGTTTTCCCATAGGAGCCACTTCCACAAGGTGGCACTAGCGAGATGGTTCTCTTTCCTTGGGAGATATCTCTTTGCATATTAGCCAAAGAATGACATTCTACTGTGTATCTCATGATAGTAACTATCTGGCCAAGAGAACGACCATAGAAATTTGGATGGAACGAAGTTCGCTAATTAGCTTGTTTCTTTGTGTAAGCAATTTCAAGTCTAAATCTGCAAGTAGCTCCTAGTTGTCCTATGGTATTTATTAGTTCTCCATATGGTCTTTGTGAAGAGGCCGTGGACATTATCGTTATTCTTAATTTCTATGCTATGTTTTGCTTTGGCTTCCTCCCACATCCAGTCTAAATATTTCCTTGACAGCTTCCTTTGATTTAAACTATATGCTATAACCTCAGTACCAGATTTGTTATTTAGACGGCATCCAAACAAATGTGTGCCTTTTAATTACTGGTTAGGAGAGACATGTGGTTTATGTTTATGGTTCAGCTAAATTCCTCAATTTGGACGAAACTTAAAAGCGGCACAAGTCCTGGGAAAGATTCCTGATTAAAATGATTGCAGGACTGCTGACTTGGCCATTATGCCCTCCATTCCCCCATTCATTTATATTTTATTATATTTATTGACTATAATTTTAAATGATTTCACTATAATACTTGAAATTTTATGTGTGCAATTATAAAAGCCTAGTTAGGTGCACAATTTATGTTTACTAATGAGTAAGAAGAAAAAAAAATGAGCTCAGAATGTATGTAATATTGTGCTGGAGCCAAGTCAGCCTGCAATTATAACAATACACTGTATGTGGTTTTATTGCAGCCAGAAGGGTGAACTAAGGGTTCCTAAATTTGTAATTAGCAGTAGATAAGTAGCTATACAAGTTAGAAGTGGTTTCAGTCACAATAGTAATAGTAATAAGTAATAGTAATAAGTAGCTATACAAGTTAGAAGTGGTTTCAGTCGCAATAGCACAACATACAGATATAAGAATAGATGTTCCAGACTTGTTATTACATGGGGAATGCATGAAGCTATTAAAACATGCATGTCGGGATTGGTGAAAGGTCCTCTTTAAACAAAAGATTCAGCCCTAGTTGTCTTGATTAGAAATGATATGGAAAGTCTTTTGTAAGCTGTTGATAAAGACTGTCTCCCTGGGGAGTAGCTAGGCGAGGGCTGTTGGGACATATGCTCTGTATGCTGAGTAGGATGGCCAGAAGTCCAGCTTTAGGCTGGACAGTCCAATTTCCTGGAACCCTGTTCTTTGTCTGGTGCAGGGCCTGAACGGATGCTGGAGTGTCTTCCTTTTCAGTGGCTCCATGCTCAGACAGTAGCATTGTGTTGTCTGAGTGTGAGTTGCAGGCAAAAACTGACTGACTGAGGCTTCTCTCACCCCCAGTCAGTCACTAGAGCCGGCGGACATGTGCAACGTACATCCCCCAAGGCCGATCGTGTCCCAGGTTTTTAGGAATGCCAAGTCGTGAAATGGCCTTAATAGTTTCTGTGTGTCACGGTGCTCCTACCTGGATACCATCACTTCCCAGGGTTAGGTTCCGGAGCAATAATGAATAGAGTGATAGTTGGTGGAGTAAGAGTCCAGACTAGGTAAAAGTGTAACAGGTTTACTTGAATAAACTTGCATTCAGGCAATATTTGGTATTTCTCTTGGGTCCAGCAGGTTTTGAGGTAAACTGGCAGGCAAACTTGGATACCTTGCTTTCTCTTTCTCTGCTGTGCTGGACTCTGGCTTCGGTCTGGTAGCTGGACCTTCTGATAGTTCTGGTACCTTTGAGTGGGGTGCCTATGGCTGTTGACCCCCTCGTAATTCTCTGTCTATAAACTATAAGGAGTCAGGGTGCTTATCATCTCCTTCCAACTCTCAATTTCACTCTCAGGGGGAAGAATTGAATGGTAAGTTTCATTCTATCTAAAGATCTTCCTCTGCCAGATACACTGCCACCTGTTGGGAAACCAGGCACTGTACATGAACATAACAGTTTTTCCATAACAATAATATTAAGGCACAATATCAAAGGACCTGAAATAAAATACATGGATGACATTATTTGTTAATCATTAGAGACAGTAACAGGGTGTAGGAATGGTAGTGCCTGCCCTGGGGTACTACACTTGGCTCTCTGTGACTGACTGAGAGTGAGAGAAGCACTCCAGACCCGTAGCTCACCTTTCCGGTCTTCACGTTTTTTTTTCTTCTTTTTCTGCCGACAACGAGAGGGGCATGGCTTAGCGGTATGGCGGTGTGTCCTCTAATGTCTGGCTTTTTAGGGTGAAGCAAGTGGCCACCCTAATGCTGGGTGCCAAGGGCAATGCCCTCTCTGCCTTGGATAAGGAATTTAAAAATAGTGCTAGGTGTAGTGAACTGAAACTCTGCACCCGGATCAGGGAAAGGCTAGCTGCAACTGTTCTTACCGCATGCCCTTTACTGTATATGGAAGTCTATATAGGTATATAAATAGGAGACTAAGTGACTATGCATCAAATTACAGTTCACTTCTTAGGGATTCATACAGAAAAACTCTTTGTAAACATTAAAGGCACATGGAGGAATAGAATTGGCCCATACCGTCTACGGATGCTGTATTCCAGATCTGTACAGCATGACCACATGCATGAGGCCTAATATTGATTTGTAGGAAAAGACAGTCCTTTCTAAATTGTAACTCATAAGCTGATATTGGCCTCAAAGTATAACATACTATAATACTATATTGCCTGGTATTGTGGAATGTGGATGGAGGATGGGTCGATGCAGTGTAGTACCGCGGAATATTATAAATGTTTGTATTAGAAAGAAATTCCTACTTTACTTTGGTTGGTGGTTGGTATTTTATAAACTAAACAAAAAATTCCTGCTTGCTCCTAGTACCCTGAGTTCTGATAATAGGGATTACTACACTGATGAAAAATCCATTTGTGGAATAAACTTCAGGAATCTCTAAGGCCTTGTTCATACACACTTTTGTTTAGCATTTTTAAGGGGAACCTGTCACCATGAAATGCAGTGTAATCCACTGAAAGCATGTTATAGAGCAGGAGGATCCTGAGCAGATAGTTTTATGGTGAAGGTATACAGTATCTTGTAATTTTATACATTTAAATCTCTGTTCATTCTGGGCTTAGGAGCCATGTGGGTGGTCTTATCAGTGATTGACAGCTATAACTGGATCCACACTCATACAGAGAAGGCTGTCAGTCACTAAGTAGGCCCGCCTGCATGACTTGTAAGGGCTGAATGAGCAGATATTTAAATGAATAAATTTCAGGTTTTGCGGAATCTATTCCTATAAAATTATATATAAATCTGCCCAGCTCCTTCTGCTCTATAACATTGTATTTTCATGGTGACAAGTTCCCTTTTAAACATTCATGGTGTTTCTAGTGTCTATTTTATTGGTACATTTGAAACATGTTTTTTCTGACCCCCCCTTCCCCACACACACACACACACACCGTTAAAAAACGTGGTGTGTAAAACAAAGCCTAATTGAACAATTCCTTGGAATGTGTTCTGTACCCTTCTTTCACATAATGTGCTGAAAATGCAATAATGGTTTTAAAAAGAGTTAAATACTCTGTTACTTAGTGAAGAAATCGCCTGATGATGGGAAATAGGGTAAAGAATGACAGGGTAGACCGGTGTTTCTATTAATTTGCTCAAATGACTCATTGACATAAAAATAACCCTCAAGAAGGAGACACTTTCTATGTGTTAATGTAAAGATGATATATGTAAGTGATTGCAATATCAGAGAGAAAGGGTAAGTTTATTGGGGAAAACTGTACAGTTGAAAGGAGGCTCTAGTAACCTGTTGGGCCACCTCTACCCTGGATACAAGATGAGATATGGCTAGACATGGAGGCATACAGATTCTGTATGGTATACTGCAGCACATTTTCCAACAGATGCTGCAGTTGGGTCTGTAGATGCTCATAGGTTGCTGAAGCTGGACGATTGGCGATAAATCTGGAGACTGGATATGCCAAGGAAGTGTTGCAATCTGGTGGAGAACCCTTGCTGTGTGTGGGCGAGCATTTATACTGCTGAAAAATTCCAGTTGGACAAGAGAGGCAACACATGTGGCCGCAGGATGTCCTGCACATATCACATACGAGCTGTTAGTGTCCCTCGTATCACTACTAGGGGTGACCAACTGTTGTATGCGATGGCTCCTCAGATCATCACACCAGCAGTTGGAGCAGTGTGTCAATCCACAGCAAAGGCAAGATTATAGTGTTCACCATGAGGCTTTCATACTTGAACCGAACCATCGTGGGATCCCAAACTGAACCTAAATTTATCGCTAAAGATGATATGGTTCCAGTCCATAGCAGTCCAGGTTTATTGTTTATGACACCAACAAGGCAAACAAAGGCAACGGTGCCATGACACCAAATATTCTTCTGCTAAGCACCTGTAACAAAGGCCAGGGATTAACATTTTGCAGCCCCAACAGATAATATAGAGAGTCTTTATGCTGCATATTTTCTGGCAGATTTTTCACCACGTATCAATGCACCCTTACAGCTATATGGAATGTAATACATTTGAGTATCGTGTATTCTGCTTTTATCACATGCTATGCTTGTCAGCCAAGTACACAGTCAGGTCAAAACCAACCTGGGAAATTTAACATGAGCTAGAAGGTCTGAAAGAAATAAAGAGCATTTTCAATATCAGTGTATACCGTATTTTTCGCTTTATAAGTTGCACTTTTTTCCCAAAAAGTGGGGGGAAAATGGCCATGCGTCTTATAAAGTGAATACTAGTGAGCGCTTCCATTATGAAAGCACTCACTAGTATGTATTACATGCTGGGAGCAAAGCGCCACAAGTGCTTATGATACTCACCCTCCCCGGTTTTCCTTCCTGGGGCCGGCGCTTCACTGTCCTGACTGCATACAGCTTCAGGATGTAGTGCGCGCACGATGACCTGACGCTGCACGTAGTCAGATGACAGAGCAGCGCAGGCCGGGAAGACAGGGGAGTGCGACTTCTGCTGGAGGTGGAGAGGAGCTGCGACGCAGGACAGGTAAGAGGAGTTTTTTATTTTAATCTGATCTGAGGTCTGATGGGGTCTAACATTGAGGGCTCATCTGAAGTCTGATGGTGGTCTGAGTGGGCTGATCTGAGGTCTGATGGGGGTCTGACAATGTGGGCTGATCTGAGGTCTGATGGGGGTCTGATAATGTGGGCTGATCTAAGTCTGATGGGAGTCTGACAATGTGGGCTGATCTGAGGTCTTATGAGGGTCTGACATGGAGGGCTGATCTGAGGTCTGATGGAGGTCTAACATGGAGGGCTGATTTGAGGTCTGATGGGGGTCTGACATGGAGAACTGATGTGATGTCCTGATAAAGGGGTCTGATCTGATGTCCTGATATTTATGTGGGGTCTGATCTGAGGATCTCATATGAGGTTTGATCAAAAATATTTTTTCTTATTTTCCTCCTCTCAAACCTGGCATGCGTCTTATCATCGGGTGTGTCTTATAAAGCGAAAAATATGGTTTATTGCATTTTTCAACCCCCTATAAGATGCACATCCCCCCCCCACAAGGGAAAATGTCAGTGTGTCTTATGGGGTGAATACTTATGAGCGTTGCTATTATGGAAGCACTCATTAGTACAGGAGGACCAGGAAGCGGTGAATGCAGTGCTCCCCGAGCTCTGTACTCAGCACTTCCTAGTCTTTTCCTGTTGGCTCCTTATGCTGTGTGGTGACCTGCGCACAGTGTGAGGATGTTAACGCACTCTTTGACCTCATGCTGTGCAGCGGCAGGAAGACCAGAAAGAGTGCTGGATCACATTTGTGATAGCAGCGTCCAGAGCAACAGCAATAAGTTTATTTATTGTTTTTCTCTGATCCGTGGTATGATTCACATGGGGGGATTATTAACATGGAGGTCTGATCTGAGGTCTTAGAAATATTGGGGGTCTGACCTGAGGTCTGCTTAGAGGTCTTAGAAATATTGGAGTTCTGATCTGAGGTCTGATTGGGGGTCTTATTAACATTGGCGGTCTGGTCTGAGGTCTGATTGGGGGTCTTATTAACATTGGGGGTCTGTTCTGAGGTATGATTAACATTGGGGGGCTGAACTGAGGACCCCCAATAAGTTAAAGGGGTATTCCCATCGCTAGGGTATGCCCCAATTGTCTGACAGGTGCGGATCCCACCTCCGGGACCCGCGCCTACATTGAGAACAGATCCATGAAAGTTGTGGAGAGAGCACTGCGCATGTGCAGTCACCCTCCATTCATTTCTATGGGGTCGCCGAAAATAGGCACTGGCTTGGCGTCTGTCGGCCACATAGAAATGAATGGGAGCTGTGGCGCCAGTACCTTCCCCGCTCCATTCTCCATTCTCCCCCATTGTCTTCGATGGGAATATTACTTTAAGTTCAGGCCGAACTTAAGGGTCCATTTAGTGCATAGTTTCCTTCATGAGAAAAATCCCATCTCAGGATCAAAAAATGGTACGAGAGACTTGTCTGACATGCCCTCTCTCAGTATCCTGAGGACAGCATTACAGTTGAATTCAGGAGGGGACCGATTAGCCAGATACATTACCCGATGCTTCCAGCATCAGTGAGGAGGGCTGTGGTGGCCCCCTGGACTTCGGCCCACCAGGAAATTTCCCTGTATGATCAATGGGCAGTTCGCCACTGGATTTCTGCAAGTCCACTTTTATGGGACAGTAGCAGAAAGTAGCAAAAGTCTGCTGCATGTAAATATAACTTTATAAATAATGCATTTGCATGGATCATGGATTTCGAACGAAATATCTCATCCATTTCCACATCACTATGACAGCTAATCACTGCAATAACAATAGAGCATAGCAGGGGTACTCTTTGACCAATAGTGTGGAAAGTGTGACAAATTTAAAAAGTACATTACAACTTTTTTCTTCACTATTTGCTGCCCCTTTTCAGTGGTTCGAAAACCCAATTAAGCTGGCAATTAACTTGAGATTCCAACTATTTTACAACTCTTTTAAAATACATGATTGGCCATAAAAATCATGACCTCAACAAAATTTTGATAAAAGTCGTTCGGTTATTTGCTTGAAAGAACATGTCAACTTTTGAATGACAAGTGTTTTTTAGGACTTTGAAGTAAACCCTCCCCCATCCATTAAGGCTAAAAAGACCAGCTCCACTAAGACTGCCATGACTCCTTCCAGATTCTACTGGCTATTACCTAGTTTGTACAATTCCTGAAGGTTTGGCTAAGGTGAATCTGGTAATTTTAGCTAACATAGAGCTAAGAGACAGTTGACAAGGACAGGCCTATGATTGTATCACATCTGATTACTCTCATAGGTCCTTCAAAGGCAACAATACATCCTGAAGTTTCAAAATTTGTCAGCTGTTCTTTGGGCATGTTATCCATTTTGGATTTACTTAATGCTGACTACACCCAAGGTAATGCAGTCAAAAATGATATATGGAATATTGAAGCAGACAAGTGTCAGTTTTGTTATGAGGTTTGCCACAGAAATTGCTGCTGTTCCCATGTTTGCATTGTTAAACCTGCAAGAAGGACCCAATGAGGCATATAAAGGCCAGCTGGTGGATGTCCGTGAACTTCAGTGACTGGTCCAAAGCTGTACATGCAACTGACACTTGAAGTTATTTCTAGTGAGTATAACAGAAAACTAATACAACAAGATGATAATTTATTCATACAATACAGTCTCTTGAGGATGACATCCATTTTTTGGCATCTTGGAATACCCTGCGAGAAATAAAATGAGGCAATCGTAATTAGTTGTTAAATAGCATTGTTCCAAAAGAAACTACTAGGAGGCGGCAGGATGCTGTTAACATTCTAGAAAAGTGTAATCCATGAAATGAAAAGTAAAGCAAGATTTATTACATTGTGTACATTCTGATTGAAACTAATGTTTTGCAAATCTTTAGAAAGTTTTATGGCGTGATCATGTTCCTTACATTTTTATTTGATTTCTTCTGAAAGTACAAAGGGTCACAAAATGCTCTGGAACAATTTAATAGTTCTAAATCTGGCCTTTTCTTGTGGAATTTATTTGAGCTCCTTTCAAAAAGTACAAAGCTATTCGATATGGAGTAACTGTAATTAACAACTAGGGGATCTGGCACATAATTACAAAGCAAGGCACAACACAAGGAGGTTCCTAGGCAACCATTAACATGATTACAGCCAATAAACTGGAAATCAATTTCTTTTCAATGTTACTTTAATTTTCAATGAAAGAGTTAAGAAGTCACCTACAGGACATTTTTGGAAAACCTGAAGAAAGCCTTTGTTATATATTCAGTCGTCTGCCAAGTTTTTTTTTGTCCCTCTGGAAATTAAGCCACACCATTACTCATGTAAAGTGATGGATAAAAATGGAATAGGAATATTTACCAAGGAGGCCAAAGTACTGAGTAGGCAGAGAAATACAATGCTGAATGTGAGGTTAAAAATAAACAAAATTAGTAGAGAATGGAAGAGCAGGAGTTTTTAAAATAGAGAGTACACTTGTAGGTAAAGATAGCTTACACATGGTTGAGTCACTTTATTATGACCCCTTCCTACATCGGCAGTGTGTAACTTATGAAAGAAGTCACGTGTTATGAACTGGCTTGGTGGGTGTATCAGGTGTGCAATAGGCTGTCTGAATACATATCAATTGTTGCTGTCATGGATAAAAGGGGCAATTTATCAGAGTTTCAAAAAGGGATGATTATTGGCTTTTGGGTCAAGGGTGGTAGCATTTCTGAAACTGTTCAGTTTGTGAATGGTTTGCGTACTGCTGTGGCGAAAGTATATTGTGAGTGGACAAATGGCACCATTGCGAATAAGCGACGTGGAAACTGCAGAGCAACGTGAATGTCAGCTATGAAGATACGTTAGGGCAGACCGACATGCTACACTGGAGCAGTTGACCACCAAAATGAACCAGGGGGCCACCAGACGTGTGTCTAAAACAACAGTTCAGTGAACCCTATTGCATATGGGGCTCTGAAGCCGACTGATGGTCACTGCACCTCTGCTAACGAAGTTGTATCAGCAGAAAAGCCTTTTCATTTTTCATGGCAGTATCAGAATTAGAGCTCTGCTGATTAATAAGGGCTTGCTTTCTGTTAGATGAGTCACTTTTTCTCCTTCATCAAATGGATGGACATTGGTGTGTCAGACGAGAAATATCAGACAACAAACACCCTGCAAGCACTGCTGGAAGAACACAAACTGGTGGTTCAGTATTATGATCTGGGGAATGTATTAGTGGCATTCTCTGGGCCCACTCATCCGTGTGGAAGGCACTCTCAACCGATTTGGGCATGAATCTGTCCTTGCAGATCATGTTACACCCATAGGAGCAGTCTGAAGCCTATGAGGCTGAGTGGCAGGGTTGGGAGACAGGGGCAATGCTCCATGCTCCACGGCAAACTGCTGCCCCCCTGAGAGACAGGTCCACTGCTGCCTGAGGCACGATTTTCATCTCACCCCATGGCCAAAGTGGGCATGGCACTTCAAATTCACAGCATCTAAATTCACCCTACGGATTGAATGGAAACTCTACCGCACTGCGTAATATGTTGGTGCTATACAAGCAACACAAATAAATAATAAATCTGATAATTCATAGGGACAGTGTTGGACTCGGGTTCCTTGGGACCACCAGAGGAAATTATTCTTAATGCCAAACTCCTATATCAATAAACTTTAATAGATTTAGACCCTAGTGGCAAGTGTTTTGCTCCAAATGTTTTTTTCCCCCTGGATGATCTTCTGGTACTCACATAGATGGCATATCCTAGTGATATGCCATGAATATGCGAGACGAGTCAACCCCTTTAAATCTCCCAATTTCAGTGTACTTAGTAGCTATCTGTCCTGTGATGGCTTCATCATCAGCAGTAGATCCCATTGATCTCAGCTGTACAATGTAATGTAGTAATACATTTTTAGATTATTTCACTTGCTTTGTAAAACTCAGAATCTGACTAACATGTCTTAATGTTTTAGCTTTTAAAGGATTTGTGTTATAGATATATGTTTAGCACATATTTTCTAATTTATCTCTTCCACCACTCAAACACTCAAAGAAAATACAATGAAACGTCTAAATCGTGTTCAGTTCACATATTCCGTTACTATAATGATACTGCTGTATTGGTTGTAGGCTGGCATACAGCCAGTG
Source organism: Rhinella marina (assembly GCA_900303285.1). Taxonomy (NCBI): domain Eukaryota; kingdom Metazoa; phylum Chordata; class Amphibia; order Anura; family Bufonidae; genus Rhinella; species Rhinella marina. The sequence continues at coordinate 23,001 of ONZH01024223.1, forward strand.
TATTAAACCCTTCAAAAATAGAGGATTAGACTAAATTCAAGACTCATCATAAGATTAGAGGATTCTCAGACCGCTCAACATGTTCTGTCCTAATATCTTTGTTTTCACAATCTCATATATTATTTAATACTGCTAGCTGCTTGTTGCTAATGCACTGCTAGCACAATATGCCATTTTTCTTAAATCGACAGATTAGAAATGTTATGTATTGGCAGAAGCCCGCTTGATTCCAGTTATTTGCAGAAATGTGTGTTATACCATATTAGCTGAAGACAATCAAGAAAATATTTGACTTCATACTGTCATGAATGTAATATGGTGGCACAGTGGGTAGCACTGTCTCTTTGCTGTGTTGTAGTCTTCATTCTGTGTTTTTAACACTGATAAGAAAATTGGATCGTTCCACTGGTACAGGGATTAGCGAGGCTGAAAGAACAGCATCTGCTGGCATGATGCGCAATTCTCAATTGTTAAAGGGGTTCTCCAAGTTAAATTTATTGATGACCTATCAGTTCGGGGGTGCTGGGTGTGGGACCCCCGCCGATCTGATATTGAGTAGGTGTAATTACACCTAACCACTCCATTCATTTCAATGGGAAGGATCGCTCCCATAGACTTGTATGGGAACGAGCCGTCCCATTGAAATGAATGGGGCGGTTAGGTGTAATTACACCTACTTACCGCTACCCATGTTACGGCTAGCGTGTAAACAATGAAGAGGAGGCAGCGCTGGTACGGCACGCGCCTCCTCTTCAAACAGCTGATCGGCAGGGGTGCCGGGTGTCTTAATCCTGTAACACCTAAGCCTGGCCCGGTTTACTCAGTAATTAAACCATGCAATGCAGGTTCTTGTAGAAAGTTGCCTGAACCCAACTGATATCACACTTATGTTTGTCATCATTGCTGTGACACACTCATGGCGAGTCAGCAGTCCTAAAAGTGGATTTGGACTGTGTAATAATCAGGCAGATTTTCGGGAATGACTGTTCCTGCGAATGCTTATTCCTAACAATCTGTCATTGTAAAGGTGCAGCCGATCACCCAGGTAAAATGACTGCTCATCCTCATACTGTGGAGGTGATCGCTGCATGTAAATGGAGCCCTTCACTTCTCTTAATGAGCAGCTGACTGTCGGGAAGGAACGTTTCCTGTCTGACAATCTGCTGCTCCTTGGCAGGTGTACATGCGCCTTTAGTCTCCTTTGTAGTCAAGGTATTTGAAGTGATAGTATTTTAAATATTCTAGAGGGTCCAAATACTGATTAGTCAGGTTTTTGCCAGAAACTACAAGACTGGTTGAAACGTCGTGATGAGGGGGATGCATCTCTACAGGCCTCAGAAGACTTGTAAATGAAGAAGTTAAAATAAATGTGTCAAATATAGGGTTGTTTTGTAGGAAACTCTGATGTAGTCTACAAGTGAACTTTGACTTAAATTGGTTGGCTGGTTAAATTAAAAAAAAAAAAAAAAAGATCAGAATAGCTTAAATAAAAGTGGTACTCACTGATTACCTGCTCTTGTTTTGACACGTCCTGTTTCCTATTGGTCTCTATTTCCTTTTTCATCTTGACACACAGGAAATAACCACTTAGTCAAGACCAGTAAAGATTTCAGTATAGAGAGTTCAAAACTTGAATGCTTGGTCCACATGGATTTTACCTGATTGAAGCAGTTAAAATAAGCACATGTATACAACAGCAAGCAAGTCGATGAGGTTTAACAAATCTCATTCAAATGCTGCAGAATCTTTACGTACAGAAACGGACTTGCATCACAAATTTTTAATCCACAGCACGCCAACTGTTGTTGAACATTGGTGGCAAATTTGTTGCAAATTTTCCTCATTGATTTCAGTAGGGAAGACCACAGATTGTGAAGGTAAGTATACCACCTTTTTGTTTTACATGATTTGCTGTTTAAATCATGAGACAAACTCTGCATGATTTGGTACAGTTTTGCCTTGTGTATTTCCCTGCAAATTCTAGGAATTCTCCTTCATGATAATTGCCTTGTGTAAAGGTACCACAGATCACCCAATAAACAAGCAAAGGCTTGTTTATCAGGTGTAAGCATCACTGATGTGGTTACCAAAATCATAATTTATGGGCAGCAGAAGAGATGGTAAGGTGTGGTGCACCCCAATGGAAAATAAGTCCAGAAAGTCAGGGTTTGTAGTAAACCAGTGCACATATTTACTGGAGGAAATCAAGTGCAACGCAATACAGGAGAGGCACTGAGCTTGCTTCTCTATTCTCCTCCCTGACAGAAGAAGGTTTTGTGCTGAGGAGCTAGGGTCCCTTACTGCTCCACTTTTATACAGTTTCTACCTGAACTAGAATCTTTTGGTGGGAGTGGTGGAATGGAGAAGCACAGCCTAAAAGAACCATTGTTGCAATTCCAGTCTGCAATAGGCTTCATTTGAGCCTCAATGACTAAGCAGTTTTCTGATGTAAACAGCAGTCTAGTAGACAGGGGTAAACCAGACAATCAAAAGTTCACTGTGTATGTTTTTTTCCCTCCAAAACTGAACTCTACATACTCTCTTATAGCAACTATGGAAAATGTCTAGCTTCTCTATGCATAGATAAAAAGTCCCAAAGTCTTTTTGTATTAGCTGACTGTGTATTACCCTTTCCACAGTGCAGTGCAAATGAGCAGGATATATTATAACATATAAATGCAATTCAATAATATAAAACAGTATAAGTGCAGATAACAGCATAAATCACAGTTAACCCTTCAAATTGCAATAAAGTAAGGAGTTGATGGCTTTGCATTACTATAGGGACAAATGTCCACAAACGTCCACAGTCCAAAGTATCCTTGCTTCAGAGCACTACATAAAAAATGTTTGTAAATGGGTTCATTATCAACCCCACAACCTTCAAAACATCTACTTCATATAATGGGAATATGTATTGTGTCTGTTTGAATGAAAGGAAAGAGAAGCCTTTATCTCTATAAACATTTCCTGCGCAGACAATGTCAATAGACAGACAATTACCTGATATCTGCAAGATCATTTCATCCTGGCAGCAAAATGAAGCCATACCAACATCCAAATTCCTATTCTTTGTATTCCTCTTTTGAAAAACCAACATAAGCATTTTGTCATTTTTTATGTTTGTCAGCATTGAAGGACCAGGTGCAATTTCGGCAACACTCAATTATATTCCCAAACCATGAATTTATTCTCACTGCCTCAATCATTTTCTGTAAATGTACGTGGAATGAGAGAATGAAAAGAAAGGAACAAAAGGAACTCAAGTGTTAGACACATTTATAAAGTATTTGGCCCCAGGAAAACATTGCAATAAAATAACTAAAACAACTAGAAGTAGCGCAAATAATTTCACCTAATTTCCTGGTTCACGTATTTTCCCTTCTATCGAATAATATGGGTTAAAGTATTCTTCTCTTATCCTCTTAAATTCTTCTAAAATGAATATCCAGGCTGAAGAAAGGGGCTATCCCACAGAAAGTATTTGTCACGAGTGGGCTTGCGCCTGGAATCAGACGCTCTGCGCGGCTTTCTAAGTGACATGTTTGACAGGCTTCCCTGTGGTTTGGGTGCTGTTCTCCACACCCCTTCCCCTCAGCTGTTGCCGCTTGGCAATTAGCTTTCTGCTATTTACCTCTTCCTCTCCCAGTATCCCTTGCGGGTTATATCTTCTACATCCCTGATTGAGAGTGGTGTGGATCTCGGCTGAGATCCAGTTGCTGAGTTCTACTTAAAGTTAAGTGTTTTCCCTTCCTTTGGTTATTCCCGTTTTGAGTCTCTTGTTCCTCCTTATGCTTGGAGGAACGGGTTACTCTCTTGTGTCACTAGACTGCAGGGTGATCTAGGGTTTATCAAGATTAGGTTCCTGCGTATGGGCTTTCCTACCACCCGGGTTAGCTCATACTGGTAGCCAGCTAGGGCCTAGTCTTAGGGTCCCCTGCAGGAGGTGACCAGTTCCCTGGTTTTGTCTGTTCCCATCCTTCTTACGCTCGGTGTGGCCTTTCCCCCCACACCAGAGCGTGACATTATAACCCGCCAACAAACAAAAATTTAGGTCATTTTTGTGCTGACATGGATGCTATTGCTGCACTGGCTGAACGGCTGCAGGGACTCTGCTTGGAGGTGGCGGACATCCGCAACCAGATTCAGAGACCACCGGCTGGTGGTTCTGGGGGTGCTGAGTGTCAGGCCTGTTTGGAGCCTAAGGTCCCCCTCCCGGATAGATTTTCTGGGGAATGTGATAATTTTGTTCTATTTAGGGAGGCGTGCAAATTGTATTTCAGACTGCGGCCACGTTCTTCTGGTAATGAGGAACAGAAGGTTGGTGTGGTCATCTCGCTGCTTAAAGGGGATGCGCAGTCATGGGCCTTTTCTCTGCCGACCGGATCGCAGTCTCTCCGGTCAGTAGATGAATTTTTCAAGGCTTTAGGGATTATCTATGATGACCCGGATCGTATCTCCCTGGCTGAGACCCAGATACGTGACCTTTGTCAGGGTAAGCGGCCGGTTGAGACTTATTGCTCTGAGTTTCGGAGGTGGGCGACCAATACTGAATGGAACGATCCGGCTTTACGTAGCCAATTCTGTCAAGGTTTGTCTGAAAGGCTGAAGGACGCTTTGGCCTTTCAGGAAACTCCTGTGTCTTTGGAGGCCGCTATGTCTCTGGCTGTACGCATGGATAGGCGCCTGAGAGAGCGATCTAGGGGCCCCCGCTCTCAGGACATACTATCACATAGTGTACCGGCTTCTTATGACACTTTGGGTGAATATTCCCCTAGGTTGATGTCTGGGGATGAACCTATGCAATTAGGGGGAGCCACTCCTGTAGCCACCCGCAATCATCTTGGTAATAAAAAGGGTGTGTGTTTTTTCTGTGGTCAGAAAGGACACTTTATCAATGTATGTCCATGCTTTCTATCTCTAAAAGAGAGAAAAGAAAAGGGGGCGTTGAATTCTCATCTCACTCTTGGTGGAGTGGGTAGGGAGACTGAAAATGTGCATTTGTCTTCATCCTGCAGTACCCGTTTTCTCCTGACTGCCGAGGTGGCGCTAGAGTCAAAGGTTGTGAAAATTGAGGTGTTTATTGACAGCGGGGCAGGGGTGAACTTGATTGATGCTCAGTTTGTCCGTATGCATGGATTGTCACCAAGTTCTTTGGATAAGAGGATTTCTGTGTTTGCCATTGATTCTGCACCTCTCTCTCAGAAGTGTTTGTCTCAGATGGTGCATGATATCAAATTAAATGTGGGTGATTCTGTGTGGCTGTCTACTAGGAACATTAAGTTGAAAGTTCCTTCTTGGAAGCTGGGTCCAAGATTTATTGGCCCATATAAAATCACGGCCATTATTAATCCTGTAGCATTTCGTCTTGAACTTCCTCAGGCCCTGAAAATACATAATGTGTTTCACAGATCTTTGTTGAAGAGGTATGTTGAACCTCTGGAGCCATCTCCCTTGCCACCCGTGCCTGTCTTGGTGGATGGTAATTTGGAATTTCAGATTGTCAAGATCATTGATTCTCGAGTTCTTCGTGGTACCCTTCAATATCTGGTTCATTGGAAGGGTTATGGTCCTGAGGAGAGGTCATGGGTACCGGCATCTGACGTGAATGCCGGTCGTTTGATAAAAGCCTTTCACAGGTGTCACCCTGATAAAGTTGGTCCTGGGTGCCCGGTGGTCACCCGTAAAAGGGGGTAATGTCA